>PVHX01006309.1:0-67315 GCA_004024805.1 Geosciurus inauris | reverse complement strand
GAAAGAAATGGAGATACATGGCGATGAGGGGTATTGGGAGCGAACCTTGTGCCAAGAGGTTCTGTATTATCAAGATTATCTTCTGTATCTAATAAGGACTAAAGCAGATGATTGAAGGTGTGTGTGTGTGTGTGTGTGTGTGTGTGTGTGTGTGTAGACACAAACACCTGCATTACTTACATGTTTTTCTCAGGTTCTTCTGTAGAAAAGGACATTGGCTATCTGGTTGGTTTGTTTGTTTGTTTGTTTAGTTGTAGACTGACATGATACCTTTATTTATTTATTTTTATGTGGTGCTGAGGATCAAACACAGTGCCTCACACGTGCTAGGCAAGTGCTCCACCACCGAGCTCCAGCTCCAGCCCGTGGTCATCTGCTTTGTTAAAGAAAGCAGACACCACCTTCCTGTAGCTCACGTGAAAGGGTACTGTAGCAGCCACCATGAAGCTTGGAGCCTTTTCTCATTCACCCCAGATGTTTCTTGGGATCCTGAGGGACACAGTCTCACCATGCCCTTGGCCTGTGCTCTGCCTCAATGAGCACAGACTGCGCTGGGGCTGGCCCTGCTGTTCTTGGCACTGGGCTTGGTCACTGGCTGCCCTTTGCCCTGGCTCCCTGGGCCACAGGCAAGTCGGTTGTAATTTGCTCCTAGGCTCGGAGGCACAGCCCTATCAAACTGCAGCGTGTGTTTATCTTGTAATCCACAGACAAGAAAAAGGGAGGCAGATTCCAGCCTTTTAAGAAGTTGTTTGGCAAAAGGAAAAAGAAAGACACTTCATTGTCCCGGGAGGAGTCCGTGGGGAAGAAAAGTTACTCTTCCCGGAGTGTCAGCAATGGGACCTTCTCTTCAGATGAGGAGACTCTGGAGGACAATCTAAGGTAATAACTTGCACTTTCTTTTCGTTTCTCTAGTGGAGTCCTAGGGTGGGGAATGAGATCCCTAAGGAGGCAGGTGCCATTTTAGGATTCAACAGGCAGGAGAAGCATCACAAATGTGTCCCACCTGGGCATGCTGGCAGCACTTGTGCATTCCATGTGGAGAAGTCACCTTGGGGACTTAGCAGAGTCTGGCCTCACTTGCCTGGAGTGTACAGGGACCAGGCATGGGTTTATCAGCCTGCCCTGTTGGTAGAAGGCAGCACACAGGCCCCGCCCAACAAGGTTCTAGGGATCCAAGACCAGGTTCCCATGTCTATTACTTGGCAAAGAGAAGAATGATCATAGACCAGACCTCGCACTTGAGTTGAGACTACAGATTGCTCAGGCACAGAGCAAGCACCCTTTGCACCTCTGGCCATCTCTAGCAGCTTCTGGAATGTGTTTTGGTGATGGTTTTAACTTCTTTTTTGTCTTCCTCTCTTCTTCCCTCCTGCCTTCCTCCCTCTCTCTTCCCTTCCCTGCTTCCTCCCTCTCAGAACACAGGCACTAAATCTCACTATGTCTGTGTCAAAAACTCAGAAAAGCAGGGTCCGGGGGACCTTACCACCTGAGTGCAGGGCACTGAAGTCAGAGTCAGCTAGCTACGCTCTGACACTTGAGAAATGGGCTTCTTCGAGAAGCTTTTGCAAGTACCCAGTCTGATTGATTTGCTCTTGCCCATGATCTCTTGCATCATAGACCTGGCTCCAGCAAAGAACTTGTCATTTACTATGGAAATTATTGATTTGCTTGTCTGTCTCTCTCATTCGACTGTTAGTCCCATGAAGTCAGGGACCAGGTTTAATTCACCTTCCTATTAAGTGCTCAAAATAAAGTTCCTGCCAGAGACGGTGGCACACGCCTGTTATCCCAGCACTTTGGGAGGCTGAGACAGGAGAATCATGAGTTCAAAGCCAGCCTCAGCAATGGCGAGGCACTAAGCAACTCAGTGAGACCCTGTCTCTACATAAAACACAAAATAGGGCTGGGGATGTGGCTCAGTAGTGGAGTACCCCTGAGTTCAATTCCCAGTGTCAAAAAAAAGAAAATGTTCCTATGAATGTCTGGCCCTGCCTAAGTTACCTAATGCAGGCTGAAGGAGGAGATGTAGGAGCTGTAATATTCCTACTGTGTTGCAAGGAGAAAGACAAATTCCCTTTCAGTGGTATGTGCCAGTAAATTCTAATGGACACTACGTAGTGTTGTGCCCAAACTGCAAAACCCTCAGACAGGCAGCCGTGTGCGTTAAGCCCTGTCCACTGACTGCCTTGACCTGTGTTTGTTTTCCGTTGCCTTCGCCCTGTAGGGTGAGAAAACCATCCCAGGAAAGGACTTAACTGAAAGGAAAGCTCAGCGAGCCCTAATAACCCCACTGTTGGAATGTCAGTGTATTGTCCGGTACGAATCAATTTTGATTTTACTTCAGTTTCTTCACTTGTAAAATAGGAACATGAATCTCTTTGCCTCTGTATCACAATGAGATACAGATACTACTAAAGCACGACCAAGAAATAATTTTTTGCAAAATGAGGTTGTGTGGAAAGTTCACCTTTGGAAAAATGATCCAATCAAACCAACAGCCTTTTTATAGTAGATGAGGTTCTGCCACATCCCTAATGTCTTACTGAATTATATTAAACTCAGAGGAGCTGGGGGCTCTGGAAGTTCTCTTCTCAAGTCTAGATTCTGTTTACCTCTTGAGGTTTTCATTAAGGTTTTAAGTTTTTTAATACCTTGGAAAAGCCCACATTGGATCAAGCAGCTATATTTCTATAAAATATAGGTAATATTACCTGTTCTCATTATTGACTCTTGTTTATAAACCTCCATTTATGAAATGTGCTATATTCCAATTAAATATTTGTTTATATTAAAAGTTCATATCATAAATAAGGAAGCTAGCAGGATACACTTTGAACTATACATTGTTTAAAATATCTCCAAATAATTTAAAAATTAAAATGGAAATATAGACAGCAATTCAGGAAGCTGAGGCAGGAGGATCTCAAGTTCAAAGGCAGCCTCAGCCAAACCGAGACAGTGAGCAATTCAGTGAGACCCTGTCTCTAAATAAAATACAAAATGGGGCTGGGGATGTTGCTCAGTGGTCGGGTGCCCCTGAGTTCAATCCCTGGTACCCCCCCCAAAAACAAATGGAAATACAGAAATAATCTAAAAATATGCATTTCCCCTTTCTTCTAGGAAATTGACAACTGCAAAATAATTCTGTCCACAAAGTAAAAATTGCATGTGTTGCTTATAGCATGACTGAACTTCTGAATGTCTGCCCTCCTTTGAGATGGAGAAAATGAAAAATACTGTTTCCAACAATTATTATTTTCAGTTCACTGCTCAATTATGCTATAATGATTTTCTTTTTTCTTTTTTACTTTCCTTTTTTTTAGTACTAGGGATTGAATTCAGGGGCCTTCCTCCACTGAGCCACATCCCCAGCCCTATTTTGTGTTTTATGTAGAGACAGAGTCTCACTGAGTTGCTTAGCGCCTCGCCATTGCTGAGGCTGGCTTTGAACTCACGATTCTCCTGTCTCAGCCTCCCTAAGTGCTGGGGTTACAGGCTTGCGCCACCGCACCCGGCTTGAAATGATTTTTAAAGGTAACATTTTACTTAGGGAAAACTCTCACTGAAACTCAAAACTCAAAATTCACCAGATTGCAGTGTTGCACGCCTGTAATCGTAGTGACTCTGGGACTGAGGCAGGAGGATCACAAGTCCAAAGCCAGGTTCAGCAACTTAGCAAGGCCCTAAGCAACTTAGTGAGACACTGTCTCAAAATAAAAAATGGCTGGGGATGTGGCTCAGTGATTAAGCACCCCTGGGTTCCATCCTTGGTACCAAACAACAAGAACAAAAAAATTCTATCAATGTGATCTTGGGTGGAAGTTCAGGAAGGCAGATTGCAGTACAGTGTGAGGAAGAATTTCATAATTACTGAAGCCACCTAAAAATGGGAAGTTTGTGTTATGTCCACAGGGGCTGAGACCCATAAAGGTGAGATTTCTTCACTGAGTTAGAATTTAAAGTGGCTGAACTTCAACATGCTGTTGAATTCTAAGAGTCTGTAATTCTAGAAATGTCTCTGTGACCAAAAATAGCTCCTCATTGATCTGCTACTTCTGCCTGAAGTTTTCCATTTCATTTGGGCTTTTAAAGCATTCTGTTCCTCTAGGTGAGAAGGCTTTGTGTCCCTTAGGCTGCTGCTTTTAAATTATGCATGCTTTGGGAAAAGTGAACCAATAAAATACCACCAGTTTCTAACAATTTAATGTGACTTTCTTTGTTAGTTAAATACAATTAATACTATGTTTCCAGAAGTATGTTAAACAGGTGTTATGTATAAAAGAGGGGAGAAAGGATCATTTTGGTGAATTGGTTTGGGTAATGCTGGGCAAAGAATAAAATAGGGTTCTTTTCTCTTTTTTTGGTACCAGGGATTGAACTCAAGGGCACTTGACCACTGAGCCACATCCCAACCCTATTTTGTGAACTCAGTCAGGGTCACACTGAGTTGCTTAGCACCTTGCTGTTGCTGAGGCTGGCTTTGAACTCGGCGATTCTCCTGTCTCAGCCTCCCTAAGTGCTGGGATTACAGGTGTGCACCACCACACCCGGCTCAAAATAGGATACTTTACATGGGACTTTATAGGGCTTCTACTGTGTTCATGTTGCCCTGTGAATCCTAAGAAGAGGGATGTGGTACAGAGAATTTCCAAGAGTCCTTTGACTCTAGATCCTTTTTTTCATAGAACATATCTACTGGCATGTATTAAAGCTACCACTAATTGAGCTTAATGTGATATTTTGCATAGGTGAACTCATTAAACATTGCATTCTTAAGGGTTGGCTGCACTGCCTCTCAAGGAGGCAATAACCTTACTAGGGAGCTAGTTATATGACCCCGAGTTGTCCTCCCAGTCCTGGGTCACTTGGCTTAGGTGTCTGCCTCCTGCTGCCTGACTGAGGTTCTGCTATTTACTAGGACTCCACTTGTTCTGCTTCCAGTTTCTCCCAAACACCCAGTATCTATTATATGATGTACAACTTAAGCACTTTACCAGTTGCAAGCACAGGGAGAACTGAAGGTGCTCCAGAAAGGGTGAGCTCATCTAGGACTGAAACAGTCAGGACAGGGTTCAGGAGTGAAGAGGCCATGAGGTGGCTCTATACAGTGTGTAGGACTTGGAGGAGCTGTGAAGAGAATGAACCTGCCGGATAATGACATAAGCAGAAACTTTTATGGAAGAATGAATATGGTAAATAGAATAGGAGAGACCTTTCCATGTTACTCTATGAGACCATCGTTACCCTCATACCAAAACAAGGCAAAGACATTGCAAGAACAAAAATTAAAATTAAAAATAAAAATAAACCATAGGCCAATCTCTTTATGGATATAGACACAAAAATCTTCAACAAAATACTAGCAAATGGAATGCAGAAACATATGAAAAGGATTATATTCCATGACCAAGTGGAATTTGTCCCAGGATTGCAAGGTTGGTTTAATGTAGAAAAATCAATCAGTGTAATACATCATATTAATAAAAATAAAGGAAGAAAAAATAAAATAGAGAAAAAAAAACATAATCATCTCTAGACGTACAGGAAAAGCATTTGACAAAAATCTAATGCTCTTTTATGACTGAAAAACAGAAACTAAACAATAGGAATAGACAGGAATATTTTCGTCTTGGTAAAGGACACCTATGAAAAATGCACAGCTAATAACATAATGGTGAAAAAATTAATGTGTTCCTCTTAAAATCAGGAATGAGAAAAGGATGTCTTTTTTGATCCCTTCTATTCTACACCATACTGTGTAGTATTGTACTGTAGTTTATAACTGGGACAATTAGAAAAGAAAAATAAATAAAAAGTATCAATCTTGGAAAAGAAAAAGTAAAACTCCCTCTTTTTGCAAATGCCATGATTATATATAGAAAGTCCTGAGGAATCCACTCACATAAAAAATTACTAGGCTAATAAACAAGGTTGAGCAAGTTTGCAGGATATGGGATGGGAGTTTTTGTATCTCAGTTGTATTTTTTTATACTATCAATGAATGATCTGAAAAGGAACTTAGAAGAACAACTCCAGTTCCCATAACATCAAAAAGAATAAAATACTTTGGAATAAATTTCATGAAACTAATGCAAGACTTGTACACTAAAAATGACAAATATCATTGAAAGCCATGAAAGACCTAAATAGATGGAAAGATATACTGTGTTCATGGAATAGAACATATTATTGAAATGGCAGTACTCCCAAATTGATCTGCAGATTCCATGCAGTCTCTGTCAAAATCGCTGCTGTCTTTTTTTTTACCCTAGAAATGAGAAAGTGGATCCTAAAATTCATATGAAAATGCAAGAGATACAGAAGAGCTAAAACAACGCCTAAATAGAAAAACGAAGTTGGAGGACTCACACTTCCCAGCATTAAAACTTAGTATAAAGCTATAGTAATATGAACAATGTGGTACTGGTGTAAGGATATATATCTATTGATTGATGCATATATAATTGGAATTTAATAGAGAGTCCAGAAATAAACCCTTACACTTATGATCAGCTGATTTTCAACAAGTGTGCCAAGACAATTCAATAGGTAAAAAAAGTCTTTTCAATAAATTATGCTGAGACCATTGGATAGTTACATGCAAAAGAATGAAATTGGGGGCTGGGGTTGTGGCTCAGTGGTAGAGCGCTTGCCTAGCATGTGTGAGGCACTGGGTTCGAGCCTCAGCACCACATATAAATAATAAATGAATAAAATAAAAATCCATCAACAACAACAAAAATATTTAAAAAAAAAAAAAAAAGAATGAAATTGGACCCCTTTCTTATACCATATTCAAAGAATTAACTCAAAATGGATTGCAGATCTAAATGTAACAATTAAAACAATAAAGCCAGGCCCCATGGTGCACACCTTTAATTCAAATGACTTGGGGAGGCTGAGGCAGGAGGATTATAAATTCAAGGCCAGCCTCAGCAGCTTAGTGAGATCCTCAACAACTGAGCAAACACCTGTCTCAAAATGAAAAAATAAAACAATAAAAATGAAAGACTGGGAATGTAGTTCAGTGATATAGCTCAGCTCCTTGGTCCGATTCCCAGTACCAAACAAAACAAAACCTCTTGAAAACAAAGAAGTAAGTTTCTTGAATTAGGCAGTGGTTTCTTAAGCACCCAAAGCACTCATAACAAAAGGAAAAAAAAAAAAACAGATAAATTGGAGTACATCAAAATTAAATTTTGTGCTACAAATGATACCATCAAAAAAGTGAAAAAAAAAAAAAGCTGGGCACGGTGGCACATGCCTGTAATCCCAGTGTCTCAGGAGGCTGAAGCAGGAGGATCGCAAGCTGAAAGCCAACCTCAGCAGATTAGTGAGACCCTAAGCAATCTAGCAAGACCCTGTCTAAAAATAGAAAATTAAAAGGGCTGGGGATGAGGCTCAGTGGCTAAGCACCTCTGGGTTCGATCCCTGGTAGAAAGGAAGGAGGGAAGGAGATCCGCAGAATAAGAAAACATTTGCAAGTAACATATCTGATAAGAGACTTGTTTCTACAATAAGTAAAGAACTCACACAAATCAATAATTTTAAAAGTTTCTTTTTTTTAATGAGCAAAGGATTTGGAAAGACATTTCTCAAAAAACAAAAGGGTATAAAATGCCCTTTAGCACATAAACCGTACTTGCTGAACATCATTAGGTATCAGGGAAATGCAAAGAGATATCACTTCCTACCCCTTAGGAATATTACAACCCAAAAGACAGACAAAAACAAGTGTTGGCAAGGGTATGTAGAGATTGGCGCCCTCATTCTTTCGTGGAGATGATGTAAAATGTTAAAAGATTTAGGTGGTGCACTCCCGTAATCCCAGCTCTTCCAGAGGCTGAAGCAGAAGGATCACAAGTTCCAAGCCAACCTGAGCAACTTAGTGAGACCCTGTCTCAAGAAGGGGCTGGGGATGCAGCTGGCTCAGTCCCCAGGACTGCCAAAATAAACAAACAAATGATGATTTAGAGGTAATTTTAAGTCTTCATTCAGTACTTATAATTTATAAGAGGGGAAACTGGCTCAAAGAGATTTTGACTTTTCCTTGTAGCCTGAAGTCCTGGTATTTCCAGCCCCTGGCACTCTGCCCGACACATAGTGGGCATTCTGTCAGTATTCACTGAGTGGGTGGATGCCTGAATATTACCCTCTACCATACTGACTCTTCCCACTGTACAAGTCAATTCTAATCTGGCCTCTGGTTTCCCACCATGCTGAAGAGTGTTACCATCTCTCTGACCCACTGAAAAAAGAAAATTACACTGTTGGCATCCTGATGCATCATGTCAGCAATGAAGCTCAGGCTCCTTTGTTAGAGTGTGCGCCTTAGGTTACTTGGCCTTAATGCTTACACTACTATAAAGCAGTTTACAAACACAAGGTGATGTAATGACCAAGATAAAGATGTTGATGAGTACTGTTCTATTTCCAGAGCATAAACCAAGAGCATTGACTTAAATGATAGCTAGAAAAGATCTGTCTCCACATGGGGCAACCAAGGAGTGGAATAGTTGTCTGGAAGCCTGAGCAGTCCCTGCAGAGCTTGAGAGACAGGTCTGATGACTACTGTCCTTAGGGACTGGCGTAGATGATCCTTTGACTCCCAACTCCGGACTGAGTATTTTACGATTGCAGACCTCCCTCCTCTTCCATGACTCTGTATGGTATGTCCTGTTTCTGTTGTGGCAGGTAATTTGGAACTCTGTATCCTATTGGATGTCACACTTTTTCATAGAATACCAGAACCAGCATGAGCCTTCAGGATACCACATAACATATCAACTGGTTCCTGTCTCTTCCAGCAACTCTAGTTTGTTTGATGAGGATAACTAATTGCTCTTTAGCATTTCATTTGAATGAGACTCACGGATCTGTTTAGAAAGAAAACTGCTGATCAATTGCAATTGCCCCGGTTGTCATGGAAACAGGCTGAAATGGGACTGTAATTATATTTCCTTATTCCTGAAGTGAATCCCTAATCACTGCCATAGTAATTACCCAATATCTATGTTCCCAAATTACACGATGCTTGTCCAAAAAAGACAAAAGCTGAGGAGTTGGAGGACTAGCCTGAAGCACACATTTACATGCAGCTGCCGAATGCCTTCTCCTTTTTTGGATGCGGAGAATTTCCCTCTGTCTGCCACAACTCCAAGGTTAGATGATGTCAGCGGGTCTCAGAATGTACCCGTACTTACAGTAGTATTTCGAAGGCTGTACCAGGTAGGACAAGTTCAGTTCTAACAGAAAACACAAATACTAGTGTCTTCAACAGTAATGACATATATCATCCAGTGTATGTAAAGTGGGAGAGCTTGATGAGCCAGCAGCATCATCCAGATCTGGTCAGATTCCTTGGGGAGTGGGCTTCTGTCCTCAGGTTTGTTCCTCGTGGTCACAAGATGACTGCCACAGTTCCAGGTGTCACATATAGACAACAAAGACCAGGTACAGAAAGAGGACTGACTGTCCTTGTCTCATGTCTCTTTTTTTGGGGGGGGGGGGGCACTGGGGATTGAACTCAGGGGTACTTGACCACTGAGCCACATCCCACCCATGTGTTTTTTTATTTAGAGACAGGGTCTCACAGAGTTGCTTAGCACCCTGGTTTTGCTGAGGCTTTGAACTTGCAATCCTCCTGCTTCAGCCTCCCGAGCTGCTGGGATTACATGCATGTGCCACTCGTCCAGCTTTGTGTCATTTTTGTGAATGAGAATTTTCCAGAAATGCCTCCCCCTAGCAAACTGTTCTTTGCTTTTAATTGTTCCTTTCACACCAGACCCTGATGCAGACTGTAGGCCACTATAATGGAACTTAAAATGGAGATGAGCTTTCTTGACTCCTCCCTGCCCTCCTTAGTACAAAGTCCACAGTGGGTGAGGGATAGAGTTTCCAGGTCTAACTGATTTGCTTTGCTTCTCAACTTCTCTCTCTACTCTGACCTTCCCATGTCCTGAGCTCCAGGCCACAGGCCCAGCATGTGCTCTCTATCTCATCTCCTTCATTTCTCCAGATAAGCACAGGCTTGGGTATTCTGGTTGCTGGGGTGTGGCATCCTTTGCTCTCAGACAGCAGCACATACCACTGAGAAAGAAAGGCAGCCTCTAGGAGAGAAGTAGAATCAAAACACCAAACAGCTATACAAATGAGCTGTCCATTGCGGGGGACTAGCCTAGAAAATGGAACTAAGATGCAGATCCAAGCATAATGTGGTGGCTCCTTCAGCCATTAGCATACAGTTCCCCTTCTCAACAGCACCCAAGTTTCCTTCTGGGGACTCACCTTTGCCTTGCAGTGTGTAGCTGCAATAGGACAGAGTATCTGCTTCCCACAGCAGAAGCCAAAAGGGTGAGATCCGCCACTTCCCTTCCCAGTGCAGTCTGCATGAGCACAATCAGACTTTCTCTCCTAGGCCTACCTGGACAGGTGTATCAAGGGTGTAATTGCTGAGTGTGGTGGTGCACGCCTGTAATCCCAGCATTTAGGGAGGCTGAGACAGGGGAATCATGAGTTCAAAGCCAGCCTCAGCAACAGCGAGGTGCTAAGCAACTCAGTGAGACCCTGTCTCTACATAAAACACAAAATAGGGCTGGGGATGTGGCTCAGTGGTCTAGGACCCCTGAGTTCAATCTCCAGTACCAAAAAAAAAAGGGTGGAAGAGACACAACTTTAAGAGGAGCTGACGATTGGGCTCTTCTTGCAGCTTATGATGCCTAGATGTCTAGTGCTCTCTTAATTCCTGGGCTCTAGATTCTTTTGTTTTGTAAGCCCCACCATTTCTTCTGGTTGAGTGAGATAAAGTCAGTTTCTATTGCTTCCAGCTAGGACCTGTAACTGACACAAATAGACACCAGGAAAACAAAGCAAGACAGAAGGTTTGAAATAGAAGACAGGAAGCAAAACCCTGAGCAGTTTCCTGGTTTGAGTTGAAAAGAGGGCCTGGAAGAACTCTTTACAGATGCTGAAGATCCTCCTGATTTGGGCAGCAGGCCCAAGGCTGCTCAGAGCCTTCCACAGTGGCTGCCTGTACCAGCCTGGTGACCTGGAGTTCTCCCTCCTGCATCAACTCCTGCCATTACCTCAGTGACCTCTCTAGAAAATCCATCTAGTAAACCAGCTCACCCTATAGTACTAGTCACTTATTCACCCACTGAAAAAATTTACTCACAGATTTTATCATAGAAAGCATGTGGGAGAAACTAGGGCAGCAGATGTGATCCGTGTCCTCATGCAACTCAGTACCATGTGGCCGTTGACGATGCCATTATCCTCATTGCCATCACATCTGTGCTGCCTTGTACAACATGCAAAGCACTTTTATTTGCCCTCACATTTAAGGATGACTACAGTAACCATAACAAAGCAGCAAGACATCCCTGCAAAGGGCTTTCAGAGGGAGAAAAACACCTCTTTCTTCCAGGGAAGCAGGAAAGGGTAGGTGGAGTTGATAAGATTGGAGCTTGGACCTTGAAGGATGAGTAGACCTGAATGGAGAGTTTGGTCCTGGGCGGTCCAGAGAGAGGCAGAACCTAAGTGGTGATAGAGCTCAGTGAGGCTATTTGAGGCTGGAGGTAAAACCAGAGGTACATTGACAACCAGACACTCTGACCTCCCAGCTACCCTCAGTGGCTCCTTCATTTACTTCTGAAGGTTCCAATACACATCGTCCTATGTGACCAAGTGCAGGCATTATGGGCCTCTGCCACCTACCTGCCCTGGTGGGGTGATGGGGCATCTTTCCCCAGCTTCTTCTCAAATGGTCCAGGGAAACAAAGTCTGAAATGGCTTCAAATACACAATAACAATTAAAAATAAAAACACTTCACCAGAGCAAAGCTTAAAAAGTTTGAACTTTTTATTGCTATTAGTAATTGCTATTAGTGGTTATTTGAGTAATGATCCAATCCAGTTTTTCCAACAGAGTAAGGTAACCTAGCCAGGCCTCAGCTGAGCAGCCTGAGATCTTTCAGCAGAGATAAGCCCTTGAGAACAGCACTGTATTTTGTCCTACATGCTGCCAGACTGCGCTGAGAGTGCTGTGCTATTTGTTCTAAAGGAGCCTCTAGCGCCTGCAGGTAGACTCTTGAGAGCTAATCCAGCTCACTGAGCACCTGAGGGAGAAGAGAAGGAGAATAAGAACAGCACTCTTTCCTCTTGTCTTTCCAAAACCCCGATGACTTAACTGAAAGGACTCTAATGTTCTAATATATAGGTAGGACCAGGACCCTCAAAGCCACTCCAAGATTGTTGCTAATACCACACATCCTTTCTCAGCATTGACAGCCTATTTGAAGTCTCTGGTCTCCAGTCCATAATCCTGGAAGGCATTTGTGGTGTTTGACCCTCCTGGCTGGAGGGAGCAGAATGGTGCTCCACTCCCCCTGGGGCCGCTGCTCTGGGCACCAGACACTAGGACCACCCTTTCTAGCTATGACTCAGGCAATGCCAAGGGGTTCTCCTTCTTTCTTTTCTTCCTCCCTCTTTGCCCAGTTTTCCTTATCTTCTTCCCACCTTCCTTCTTCTCCTCCCTTTCCTTTTTTTGTTCTATAATGTCTCTGCTAATCTTTGTGGATAAAGACAGGACGACTCTTGTGAATTAAGGACTGTGGTGCACCCATTTACCTGATTTTTGGTCACATCTATGCAGTTGAGTCATGATGCTCCGTTCCATCAAGTTTTCAATTGATTCACCCATGTTCATTGCCACACTGTTCACAATAGCCAAAGGCAGAAACAACCCAAATATCCACCGATGAGTGAATGTTTAAACCAAATGTGGTGTATAACATACGAAGAGATATTATCCATCCTTAAAAAGGAATGAAAGTCTAACAATGTGTTACACCATGGATGAACCTTGAAGACATTGTATTGCGTGAAAAACTAGATGTGAAAGGACAGAGAGCGTACTGTTTCACCTACGAGAGACACCTGGGATGGTCACAATGTAGAGACAGAAAGGAGATTCATGGTTGCCAGGCTGTGGGGAGAGAGGAATTGTGAAGTTGCTGTTGAATGAATATGGAATTTCAGTTAGGGATGATGAGAACGTTCTAGAGATGGATAGTGGTAATGGTTGTGTAATAATATGAATGGACTTAATGTCACTGAATTATACACTTAAAACGGTTAAAATGGTAAATAATTTTATCTTACATATGTTTTTTACCACAATAAAAAAAATCTTAATCAAAATTATCTTAATAAAGAAATCTATGGATGCTGGCATTCTTTTCAATGTTGACAGATTGGGTGTTGAAGTAAAACTCGTTTTACCCTCTTTGTATAAGATTTATAATTGTAGGGGTCCAGGGACCTTAATTAAGGCTCCTGCCTTATGGTCCAGCAGGCCTCTGTTCATAGTGTGTTTGTCCCCAAAGAAATCCCAATATCTGCAAATGTTGAAGTGGAAAATTTCGTGAGCTGGGCACAGTGGCACATGCCTGTAATCTCAATGACTAGGAGGCTAAGACAGGAGGATCCCAAATTCAAAGCCAGCCTCAGCGACATAGCGAAGTCCTAAGCAACTTAGCGAGATGCTGTCTTAAAATAAAGGAAAAGAGGAGAGGGTCTGGGGATGTGGCAAGTCAGGAACCTGAGTTCTCATTTTGGTTCTGTCTGGAGTAAGACTTTCCCTTCACCTTGAATTTGAGTTTCTCTCTTCACCTTGCTGAGCCTCTGCTTCTTCATTCCTAAAGATCCATATCTTGGACTCTGCATGCAGAGGGTTCAGCCCATTCTGCAATGACTGATGGCTATGTGAAAGTGGTCACTTGCCATACTTCAAAGAGAGTCTTGGACTGGCAGCTCCTCATTTTGCTTCTGCTGGTTTACTTGTAGACACTCACTCAAGATGTGGCTTTCCAGCTATCTGAGCTCCCAAACGCCTCTGTAGAGGAATGCTAGCCAGCTGAGCAGAGTGCAGGCTTGGAATGGGTCTGGGAGCTCAGGATTTTCAGTTCTGTTCACTGACTTCTACATTGAATATGAAGGATTTCTGAATGTGAAAGGATAGGTGATGTGAGGTTACCTATTAAGATCTTTTGCACACTATCTTCTCCCTAACCTGGATCTGACCTCACTTAGAGAAAAATATAGCACAGAGCCTGGGGATGATGGCAACAAATAAACAGGAGAGAGTTTTGTAGGAAACATTGATGAGTTTGGTTTTATGTTGAGTTTGTAGAGTGAGCTGGCCAAATACCAGGGCCCTCTATGTAGCTGGAAGAGATAGTTAAGAAAGGTGATTATTAGAAGTTATCCTCCATTTATGTATGATGTATCAAAATGAATTCTACTGTCATATATAACAAATCAGAACAAATTTGTTTTTAAAAAGGTGATTATTCTCCAAATAGGAATGTGGTTTGGGTGCCAATTTAAAAAATTAATAAAAAGGCGTGGGCAAGGTGATTCGAAAGCCAGAAGAGTAACCTCCAACTCAATGCAGTTGGAAAGATAACTACATGAGTAGCAAAAAATAGAGGGGCCAGAGCAGAAGCTAGTCTCTGGTCTTATTAGAAGACCTTTGCTTAGATGTTGGGAAGCCAAACCTTCTTGCCAATGATAATAATATCAATGATAACCACAACGCAGCCAGGAAAAAAAATACAGAAAGGGGAGTTCAACATCTCTGCCAAGCTCCTACCTGTCTGCAGGACAGCTGAGCCCTAGGCCCCAGGAACTTCTGCAGCTTCAGCCTCCTAGTCCAAAGGAGCCGTTTTTCTGTCCTCTGTTAAGTCATGGCTGATACTCTTTTCTGGCCTTAAGAAAACTATTCCTTAGGGACCACTGCAGTCTGAGCTTCCATGTGGGTCTCTTTTTCTCTTTCTACAGCTTGCTTTTATCACATGTGCTTTGCACTTGACTTCAGATCTGCAAATTAAAATAACAGTTCAGTCAGGTACAGTGGCACACGCCTGTAATACCAGCGGCTCAGGAGGCTGAGACAGGAGGATGGTGAGTTCAAAGCCAGCCTCAGCAAAAGTGAGGCACTAAGCAACTCAGTGAGACCCTGTTTCTAAATAAAACACAAAATAGGGCTGGGGATGTGGCTCAGTGGTCGAGTGCCCCTGAGTTCAATCCCCAGTACCCGCCCTACTCCCGCGCGTGCCAAAAAAAAGTTAAATGGCTGTATGACCATCTGCAGTTAGAGGTTTAAAATCCAGGATTTTACAGGGCTTTACACATGTCTTCTCATGATCGACAGGCTGCACCCTATTTCTTACGCTTGAGCAGGGGGACTCTGAGGAAAGGTTTTAGCACCGAAGTGGGACATCTCGTGCCTCTTGGTTTATTCATAACAAAGGAAGGTAGTGGAGAAGGAACGGGGCCTGCTTCACGATCAGTCATGAAAGACTTTAAATGTCAGGAGTACAGAGGGCCAGGGGAACTCTGCTGAGGTGCAGTTTGGGGTGAATTGTCCTTTCACCTCCCACTCATGCTGTTTGTAGTTCTCAGCTGGTTCAGGACTCCAGCTTAGATTTCCACATGTGGACTGTTTGGTTTCCATTCCAACCTTGCCCTGGATTCTGGAACTGAGGGCAACATGTTTACCCACACTGTCTCAGCTTCCTCTTCAGAGAAAAGGAAATAATCTACATCATAGAGTAGAAATAATCTATGTCATTGGAGCCAGCAACCATGATTACTAAAAATCTAATATAAAGTTACATTATGCAAATGAAATTACTTACAAAAGCATGTTCACTCATGTACCTAATAATCCAGTTTCCACTCTTCACTGCTGTCTTTCTTTATTTTTTTTAGTTGTAGATGGAGACAATACCTTTATTTTATTTACTTATTTCTATGTGATACTGAGGATCGAACCCAGTGCCTCATACATGCTAAGCAAGCGCTCTTACCACTGAGCTACAACCCAGCCCCCTTCACTGCTCTTTTTTCTAGTGCCTTAAAGTGAAACAAAACTAAATATAAGCCAGGCAGTGGTCCATGTCTGTAATCCCAGGGGCTCAGGAGGCTAAGGCAGGAAGACTTCAAGTCCAAAACCAGCCTCAGCAAAAGCGAAGCACTAAGCAACTCAGTGAGACCCTGTCTCTACATAAAAGACAAAATAGGACTGGGGATGTGGCTCAGTGGTCAAGTGCCCCTAAGTTCAATCCCCAGTGCCCCCCCCAAAAAAACCTAAATATAACAAGAAAAAAGTTATAGGTTTATGATCACTTTGAAAAGTAATCCTCTTAAAAGCAATGGCGATACCAACAAATAGGCTTTGATGTGTGTATCATGTGGTAGAAACTTAATAAATATCAAAAAGTTATTTAATTACTTCCAGTTATGACTGGAATGAAGTAGCTTATGGCAAATCCGTATTACCACCAAGAACAGCTAGAAATACAGACAGAATGTTCAAGACATCCATTTGAAGGCATTACTTGGTGGCCAACGCACAGAACAGACTGGAGTAGTGATATCCAGGAGAGAAGGGAAACTTTGGTTGAGTGCAGCCTTCTGAATAGTGTTCCTCTCTGTGGTCCTCAGTTGATTTTTGGTGCAAGGCAAGAGGTCATAAAGCCTGTGGGTAGCTGACAACAGGAAGTGAAGACAGCAGAGCTGTAGGCAATGTCACGGGACCAGGGACACAAAACTTGGAGTTTGAGGCTGCCGAGGAAGTCAGGGCTTGAGGGATTAAGATCCCCAAGAGAAGTCCAGAAGAGTGAAGCCAAATCTGGACAGTTTTCCTTTTGAGGTATTTGCTAATGAAGCTGCTTAGGGACAGAAGCTGACAGACAGGAGTTTTGGGCAGCCTGTGATACTAGAAAGATAAAAATTGGGGTTCCTGGCCTGCCAAGTAGAGGAATCTTAGGAAATAGCCTAGGTTCTCTGTTGAGACTATAAGAGGACTTAGAAATGGAAACAGAGGTAGTCTGAGTCTTACAAAAGTTGCTGGCCAGCCATGAATCAGCTGTTGGTGATTGGATGGAGGCGACCTGCTCCCTTGCCATCTGCTGCCTGCAAGAGAAGTAGGTGAATCCTCTCTGGAAGGAGAGAGCCTAACCTCTAAAATTTTTCATTTATGATATGTGTAGTTCAGTAAAACATTACCAGGCATCTAAGAAATGGACTATAAGGAAAACAAAATAATAGAAATAAACTCGGAAGTGACTAAGATACTGGAGATTCAGAGACTTTTTAAGTAATTGTGATTAGTACAGTCAAGAAATTAGTTGATGAGATGGAGAGTTTCACTTGACAATTAGAATCTATTAAATAAGTGGATATTTGAGATTAAAAAAAAGCTTCTGAAGCCGGGCGCAGTGGCGCAAGCCTGTAATCCCAGCACTTAGGGAGGCTGAGACAGGAGAATTGCGAGTTCAAAGCCAGCCTCAGCAACCGCGAGGCGCTAAGCAACTCAGTGAGACCCTTGTCTCTACATAAAACACAAAATAGGGCTGGGGACATGGCTCAATGGTCGAGTGCCCCTGAGTTCAATCTCTAGTACAAAAAAAAAGAACTCAGTAGGGGATTTTAATAGCAGATTGGACAAAGCTAAAGAGAATTTGCTGGTGGGCAGGTTCATGGAAAGATCTAGACAGAATCATTTTTAGTAAGAAGAATGATAGATACAGACATGAAAATAAAAGACAATGACTCATTTTGAAAGGGCCTAATGTGGGGATATCAGGACGGGATTAGAGTGAAATGAGCAGAAACAATATTAAAGAAAGAAAAGCTAAGAATTTTCTAAAACTAATGAAATACATCAAGCCACAGATTTAAAAAGCATTATGTACCCCAGACTGGATAAATCAGAAGATGTTCACAGTGATATCAGAGTAAAACTACTAAAAACCAATGTTAACAAGATGAATTTTTAACTCCACTATAAATAAAAACAGATTATGTGCCTTTTCAAAGAAACAGTGATGCTATCATAACTATAAAAATGTTATAGCTAACACCATACTTAGTGCTGAAATTTTGTTTTCCCCCAAACCAAGTTTGAGAACATTATAAGGTCCACCATCACCACTTCTATTAAATTGTATATGAAGATTCTAGCTAATTCAGTATGGAAAGACAAAAAAAAAAAGAAAAAAGAAAAAAATATACAGTATGAAAAAAGAAGAAATAAAATGGTCTTTTGTTGCACACAACCTGATGGCAGTATGTAGAAAATCCAAAAGAATCAACAGTTATTATATTTAGTAAATAAATTTATCAAAGTTGCTATTTATAAGATCAGTATATAAAAACAGTTGTATATTCCACCAATTAAAAAATCAGAAAATAAGAATTTGAACCTATACCATTTATAAAAATTTAAAACCGCCAAATATGTAGAAATAAATCTATAAAAATATGTATAAGACCTGTATTCAGAAAACTACCAAGACATTCATGAAAGAAATTAATGCTGCTCTTAAAAAAAATAAAATTATGGCATTTGTAGGTAAATGAATGGAGTTGGAGAATATGATGCTAAGCGAAATAAGCCAATCCCCAAAAACCAGGGACAAAATGTTTTCTCTGATAAGTGGATGCTAATCCATAATGGTGGGGAGGGGCTTGGGATGAGTGGAGGAACTTTGGATGGGGCAAAGGGAAGGGAGATGGTGGTAGGAAAGATAGTGGAATGAGATGAACATCATTACCCTAGATACATGTATGATTGCATGAATAGTGTGACTCTACTTCATGTACAACCAGAGAAGTGAAAAATTCTGCTCCATTTATGTACAACGAGTCAAAGAGCTCTCTACTGTCATGTATAACTGATTAGAATTAATTAAAAAATTTTAAAAAAGAGATTAATGATGCTCTAAATACACAGAGGTTGCCCGTGTACATGGATTAAAAGATTTAATATTGTAAAGACATTGGTTAACCCAAAATTTATCTATAGGTCTAATGCCATCACAAAAATAATCTCAGAAGCATAGAAGAGAGAGAGAGAGAGAGATTTTATGTGGAAAGGCAAAGACACACAATAGCCTTCTTGGGAGAAAAGACTCAAATATCAAAGCTAAAAAACTATAGCTATCAAGCCAGGCGCAATGACGCAAGCCTGTAATCCCAGCACTTACGGAGGCTGAGACAGGAGAATCTCTAGTTCAAAGCCAGTCTTAGCAAGGACGAGGTGCTAAGCAACTCACTGAGACCCTGTCTCTACATAAAACACAAAATAGGGCTGGGGATGTGGCTCAGTGGTTGAGTGCCCCTGGGTTCAATCTCCAGTACAAAAAAAAACAAAAACAAAAAAATATAGCTATCAAGACTCATTTGGAAGCTATAGTATGGGGTTATTGCTATTAAAACAAGCAAGCAGACTAGGTACAGAGGCCAGGGTCAGATTCACATATGGACAATCCTTTTATTTATAGCAAGTTACTATCTTTAAGTCAGTTTCCCATCTATAAAATAGACTTAATAATAATGTTTGCCATCCAAGATTTAAATATTATATATCAAGGATTTAGATATTACAATAATAGGCTAACACATATTCACGGGGCATCTTAAGTGCCCAATAAAATTTAGCTAGAATTAACTACTAACACTGTGACTACCTCTATAATAATTATTACAACTACTATTATTAATTTTTTTTATTGTTTTCAATATGATCATCTGTAACTGGGGGACAAGTAGAGATCAATCCTGATTAGCAACAAAGAACATTTGGAGGCAACACAGAAGAGCAGCAGAGCACCAATTCTTAGTCTACCTGGAAAAAAAATAATAGAAGCAAGGGTGATAACTTCATGACACAGTCAAGATTGACTTAGAAGCTGGAATGGAACTTAACCTAGCAATGGTATATACTGCACACACAACTGTGTTTCATCTCTAACAAGATGGTAGTGATAAGGATTAAATGAGATAATGAAATTAAACTGAAATGTACAGAGTGAAATCAAATGAACAGATGAAATCAAACTGAAGGCTGATTCATTTGTTGTTTGGTTGGTTAGTTAGTTGGTGGTGTTATTGCCTTAATGTCACACAGCCAGGAGGTTCATATCCAAGTCTTTCATTTCTAAACCTCAAATGCTATTTGCCATACTTCCTATAATTTGGTAAATTAAATGATATAGTTTTATAACAGCTCAGTCTAGACTGGGAGAGAGAATAATACAGCTGCCCAGGGATCTTGCATATTGCATTCTGTTGTTGAGCAAGAAGGACCTGCAGCAAGGCTGCTTTCTCGTGCACTTGTTCACTGAGGAAAACTCCAGTTGAGGTCTCTTTCTGGGGACGTGGTGGGAGAAGTGATGCTCTCACCGCCCCCTGCCGCTTCCTGAGTGCCACCCTGTTGCTTGGCATTGGGAAATGTGCTGTCTTACCAGAGGGAGGGTGAACTGCTTTCCGTGCCCTGAGGACCTGGAAGAGTTGGTAGGTGTTCTTTTCCAGAGATAAGTTAGTTTCCAAGATCAAGTAAGGAGTTCACTTCTGCAGCTTTCTCGTCCTGCATTTCACACTGCGCATACCTCATGTCAGATGGAAGTCTGGACTTCCTCAAAGTCCAACCTTTCAACTAAAAAGCTGGTGTATTAATCCATTTTCTTGTTCTTTTTTCTTTCTTTCTTTCTTCCTTTTTTTTTTTTTTTTGAAGTGGGAGGTGCTGGAAATTGAACCCATGCTAAGCACACTATCACTGAGCTACACCCCCAGCTCCACTGCCCCTTACTATAATGATATACCTGAGGCTAGGTAACTCATAAAAAATAAGATTTATTACTTCAAATTATAAAAATATATTCTTAGAGGGCTAGGGTTGTGGCTCAGTGGTAGAGTGCTGGACTTGCATGTGTGAGGCACTGGGTTCGATCCTCAACACCACATAAAGAATAAAGCAAGCAATTGTGTCCATGTACAACGAAAAATATTTTTAAAAAATAAAAAATAGGGGCTGGGATTGTGGCTCAGCGATAGAGCGCTTGCCTCGCATGCGTGGAGCCCTGGGTTCGATCCTCAGCACCACATACAAAGCAATAAAATAAAGACATTGTGTCCATCTACAACTAAAAAAAAATTTTTTTAAATAAATAAATAAATAAATAAATAAATTCTTAGAAATAAGAGCAAAAGTTAATAAGATTTATTGAGCTCATAGTTGTGGAGAATAAAAGTCCAAACAGCATGGTGCTGGCTCTGGCAAAGACTCTCTGGATACATCACATCATGGTGGACGGCATCAGAGCAGGATGTGTGCAAGAGGGAGAGTTCACATGGTGAGGCCGGAAGCCAGAGCACGGGAGGGGCTGCGCCTGCTCTTTTAGAACAGTTCTAGTGAGAACTAACCAGGGTCCCGTGACAACTACATCACTTCTTTCCAGAAGCAGTGGCCTCAGTGACCTAGGCCCCACCTCTTGGGGTAAAGATTTTACCATCTTTTAACATTGCCACGCTGGGAACCAAGCTTACGTCTAACCATAGCAGCTGGGTGCTAACCACTTGTAACATGTTCAGTATGTATGAAGCCTATCACAAAGCCCCCTCCATATTTCTCCCCCTCTTCTCTGAGTTGCTCAAGCATTAATCATCTCTATCAGGAACTGGTTCTGGTCCAAAGCCTGTGCTTTAGATGTGCATATCTTTATTCCAACATGATTATATATGAAAGAAACTCTTGCCTCTCACTTGTAGATCTGTATGTCATTATTAGTAAATGCTGATTGGCAAGATTTCCTGGGGCAAAATTGATATGACAGCCCTGCTGGGAAAGGCTCCTCCAATTAAAAGTTCTAAGCCGGGCGCGGTGGCGCATGCTTGTAATCCCAGCACTTTGGGAGGATGAGACAGGAAAATCGTGAGTTCAAAGCCAGCCTCAGCAACGACGAGGTGCTAAGCAACTCAGTGAGACCCTGTCTCTACATAAAACACAAAACAGAACTGGGAATGTGGCTCAGTGGTCGAGTGCCCCTGAGTTCAATCCCCGGTGCCAAAAAAAAAGTTCTGCAGTAACTTCTACCCTGGGTCCTCTACAAATAACTAACAACCTTTGAGTTCTCTCTAGAGCCAAGCTCTCCCATTCCTGGGGAGATATTCATCTATCTAAACCCTTGGCTAACCTCCAGCAGGAGGGGCCACAGTGCTGGAAGCAATTTCTGAATGAGACAAGAGACAAGGGTGGAGTCCCTCAAGTCAGAACAGAAAACTGAATTGCCAAAAGAAATTTATCATCCTAATAAATGAAGCACATGATTTGCATTCCAGGTCCTTCAACTATTCTATGGGAACCCGGGCGCTTTCCCATGACAGTATTTTTATCCCTGATGGGGGAGCAGAAAGTGAGCAGACAGTTCAAGCAATGTCACAGGACAACATCCTGGGCAAAGTCAAAACTCTTCAGGTAAGACAGCTTAAGAGGGCTGGGATTGTAGCTCAGTGGTAGAGCGCTTGCCTTGCATGCGTGAGGCCCTGGGTTCGATCCTCAGCACCACATACAAAGCAATAAAATAAAGACATTATGTCCATCTACAGCTAAAAAAATATTTAAAAAAAAAAAAAAAAAAAAAAAAGACAGCTTAAGACTGGAAGGTCAGAGCCAGAGGAGGGGTCCGGCCGTGGAGGGAAGTGGACAAGTCCCTAGCTCATCCTTGAGTGATGGATTGTGAGGGCCAGGATTGCTCCTGGTGAGATTCCTTCCTGAACCTGACTCAGTTTTCTGGAAGTTTCCCCTGCCCCTATGAGATATTACCACCATACTCACCTACATGCCCTCCCCTTTTCTCTCAAATCATTCCTTTTTTTTTTTTTTTTTGTACTGGACACGAGAACAAGGACCAAGAGAAGCCACAGGGCTTGGAGAAAAATCTCCTAACCAAACGGACCCATCTCCCCATCAGTGGAGTCTGCATAGCACATGTTCACTGTCAGTCTCTATCAGTAGATAATGAGTGATGAGACTTTTCCTGCTATGTTTGTAAATCTGGCTTCTCAGCCACCTTGTCTTAGAGGAACACCATAGATTCCTTCCTGTTCATGCTGCACAGTGGGGCAGTTTTCCTATGTAAAATTGACTCAGGCAGTGACTCCCTAGCAATGAAAATACAATGATTCTTTACCAAATGCCATCAAAATAATGAGAATCCAGGGTAAGCAAGAAGAACAAAAATACTGAGAGTCTGGCTGTAGGTTTGCCCCAGTTCTTGGTAGAATCCCCTTGCTCCAAAATACCTAAGAGCAATGCCAAAGCAAGCATTCCAGATCTGAGATGGCGGTGCTTGAAAGCTACTCAGATTTTGAACAGAGGGCTCTGGACTGCAGATTCGCCTCTGTCTGTACATCTACACCAATGAATGAATGAATGAGGGGCAGGGGGAAGGAAAAAGGAAACGTTGACCTGAGTAGCTACTGATATGATGAAGCATTGTACCCAAAAGGAAATTTGTTTTCTTGAGCTGCTCTTGTTCTCCTGATTATGAGCTTTGTGTTTTGTGACCTGTGTGGTCACATATTCTGCACACACTCAGCCAAAGGTAGCCAACACCCTGCAGCCACACCCAGACGTGCCTAGATCTTTATGCCTGTGGCTGCTGCTGCCCAGGGCCAGAGTCCTGCCTGCAGAGCCAGCCCAGGCCTGTCCCTCAGATCCCAGCATGCCCCAGCCAGCTTCCACTCCTGGTTTTAGCTGCCTATGCTCTTGCACTGTTCATAGACGGATGGAAAAGCAAGCTGTCAGTTCCCATAGGTTGGAGAAGAAGGGAGGATGGGGATGGCCAGGGAAAACCTTGATCCACTGACCCCCTTCTAGTCTTTTGATTTCTAGAATATTATTTCTAATAGGTTTTGAACTCCTGACTCATCATATCCCTTTTCTAAGAGGAATGACATGCAAAATTCAGGGCATGAAATAGTTATATTTCACAGAGACTTCCTAGAAGTTCTGGAAAAAATAGACAATAGCCTGTTGTCTTCAATGATAGGTGCACTGTAACATAGCACATGCCACCACCATTCCAAAAACCGGATCTAGGGTTGTAAAAAATATGTGATTGTGTAGTATTGAAAATATAGAAACAATTAAAAATATGTGAGTGCTTATGATTTGTTATCTCAAATAAGCATGATTTTAAATAATCTGGTCTCATTAATTAATAAAATACCAAATAACTAACTTCCCTGAAGTGACAATTCTTTTAATACAAGAGAAAAATGTGAATAAAACAGAATAACGATTTGAGTGCTCTCATTTTGACATCTCCTCATATGAGGTCTGCCTAATTTTGCTTCTGCTTGCATGGATTTACAAGCTTCCTTTCAGCTCTGTAGTGATATTTTTGAAAATACAAAAGGCTTTTGCTCTTCAAGAAGGGAAATGGGGACCGTGATCATAGCAAATGTTAGTTTTGGAGTAACCTAAGATGTGACTGTATCACCCCCAAAAGACTGTGCTTTATTTTTCAGTCGACTAAGCAGTATGTTCCTGGTAAGTCTTAGAAATAGTAGTAACTTTATTAACTTGCATGAATGCTTTGCATTTTTCCATGACAACGTTATGCTGGTGTTGATGCTTAGTGAGCAGCACAAAAGACCACCACCTCGTAAACTTCAGCATGGAATGAGAGAGTTCAGTGTGTCAGAGGCATGTATGTTTTATGTCTGGAATTGTCTTTGTGTATATGTGTATGTTTATTTTTAAAGAGAGATACGGAATGGATAACACCTATTTGACAGTAAATGTCCTGACAAGCTGATTAGCCACCATATTAAGACATTCTTTTGAAATGAGATTTCTGCCGAAATGCCATTTCCAAAAAAAATTTTTTTTTCTCCATAGCTTAAAAAACTGCCCAGCCCTCAGAGCCCTTGGAAACCCCCAGGGCATGTCTTTCTGCATTTGGAAAGGCTGCCCTCCAGTGTTCACATGGAGACATCTCACCTAGAGCTGTCCTCGTAGATGGGCAGCCGTTAGCATCTCAGTACAGAATAACTGCATAGAGCATAAATCAATCTGTCCTTTCCCGTATAAAGCCAGCCTACCACTTTGCTAAAATTTTTGTGGCAAACTATTGAACCTTTAAAAGAAAAACTAACTTTTTCTGAGTCTAAAAATAATACAGCCAGGCATGGTAGCATATGCCTGTAATTCCAGCAACTCAGGAGGCTGAGGTAGGAGGATCACAAGTTTGAGGTCAACCAGGCAACTTAGCGAGACCCTGTCTCAAAATGAAAAATACAGATAGCTCAGTGGTTAAGTGCCTCTGGGTTCAATACCCAATACCTAACCTAATTAATAATAATAATGCATGTACAGAGAGAGAACAAATTTTAATATACAGGGCACACAGTTACAGGGGGAAAAACAATAATGGTGTCCTTTCTGAGGACCCTGTACACAAGAAGCCAGTTGTTCCATAGCCACCGGGATGCATGCCATTTGAATGAGTGAGGGAATTAGGTGAAATAAAAAGTGTGTCAGGCCTCCGCCACCACCTGGCTGTTTGGCCTTGTGAGAAGCCATTGAACTCTCTGATACTCACTTGACTCACCTGTATGATAAGGAGGAAGCCTGTGATGGGTAATGTGAAGGGCCCCTCTGGTTGTTAAGATCTGCCACCTGTATGAAGTCACTGTTTACCTGCTATTGTGCAGGGTAGCTGTGTAAGTGTTATACTTTGTGGCATTTGGACTACAGTGACCTTGATATTACCTACAGTTTCCCAGCAGCATGAATTGGGAGGGTGCCTCCTTGAGATCAGACCAGGCTGTGAGGTTATGTCCCAGCTGATGATAAAACCCAGGGTATCTTATTCTAAGCCTGCAGGTGATTTTTACAATTATACCAGACCTTTGTCAGGGAAATAATGTGTCATGGATTATTTGGCATAGGAGGGAAACTTTAATCCTCAGTAGCTTGTATCTCCCTCTGAGCTGGAGTTCACTAAAAAAATACCTAAATTATACATTTGAGCATTTTGACACCTAATTCACCTGTCAAGGACACAAAGAATAAACACCTACACTTAGTCACTTCTCAAGTCACTTTTAAAGGGCAGTTGTTTTTACGTTGGTATGATTTTCTTTTTTAAAAATTCACTTTTAACAATGGGAGTATCTGTAGTTTGCTCAAGAAGACAGCAACTTGATTGTTCCTCTGCTTTCCTCTTACAGACATGGTCTGAAGACTGGCCAGGAAAAATCTGGGGAATTCTAGACACTGGCAATGAGAGAGCTGCAGAATATGATGTGCTTGGCATTTCCACACCATAGGAGCAAACCTCATGAATATGGATGTGCATTCCTGTAGCGTCATTCTCTGGCATTCCATACTACAACAAAATGGCCCAATTGGAATGAACAAAATATGGTTCCTCTTAGCTCACATTCCAGTCTCAACAGTAACTCCATTCATTGCCCAGTAATAGACTCAGTATAGACACCAGTAATAACTGCAGTGTGTATAAAGACAGCTCGTGGGTATTAAAAAAAAGAAAGAAAGAAAGGTGAGGAGAGCAGTAGTTTTGTCTCTGAACCTAGGACAACCGCATCTTATTGAGGTGACTGCTCATTTGTGTCCGTTCCTCTCCTGACAGTGACTGAATACCGCGCAAATTGGAGTAACAGAAAAGCCATGTTTCTTCATGTATTCAGTTCATGTGACACCTGAGATTGCCCAGTAGGTTTTGGCAGTAACCTTTTAATTGTCAATATATTTCACAAAATGTTACAACTGCCCAATCTCCTTTGAGTCAGCTGAAGGAGACCTTTGCAGGAGGAATGGTAAAGGTCAGGACGCGTGGGTGGGAGCACCTGGTCCTTGGATATGGGAGGATCAATGGCCACAGCCTTGGACCCTAAGTCCTGCCCTGACCTCAGTCACTGTCTAATGCCTGGCAGCTGCAGGGTGTGTCTGTAAGGACAGTCCTTTGAGTGGACACAGAGGCTAGCCCTACTCCAGATCCCCGCCACCATTCCCCTCCTGCCCCTCAGTCCCCACCCCCAAGGTCCCCAGCCACTAGCCTGAATCTGTTTTCTCTGGGGGAATTTCAAATTTGTTCCTGTACCAAGAGGCACGTTTTCATTTTCAAAGGTGACAACAGTGTTTTTCTTTTGCCAGGATGAACATACCTGTGACAGAGATCAACCCTTTGACATACACACATGGTCATTCCCTCCCGTCATCTTCCCCTTCCTCCTTTCCTCCCTCTGTCCCCCAGCCCCTCAGCTATTGGAACTGCCAGCAAGGCCTTCAGCTCTCCCTGGGCCCTTCTCCTTCTTGTTCCCTATGCATTTGCTCTGTCCCCAGCACCTTCCCCTCAATCTGCCTCTTGAATTCTCTAGCTCATTGTGAACATGTCCCTTTTCAGCTCCAGCTTTGCCCCAGGTACTGTATTGTCCCTGTTCTTCTTCGTCTATTTGTTTCTTTTCATGTTCTCTTTCCTTTTCCATTTGTGGCCACAATAGTCATCCCATCTTTGCAGTTATTTCAGTCTAGAATGTGATTACATTTTGCCACGATCTTTTTTGCCTCCTAAGCATTAGAATGGACTAACATCAGTATTCTAAAAAGTAAAATACCAGCATGTTCGTCCCCGATTGAGTGGCATCAGAATATTAGGCCAAGAATTACAATAAAGAATTATCCTTCCCATTATAAGAACAAGAAATACCCTCATCTCAGTTGGTCAGTACAACATTACTGTTAGAAGGAGGAATAACTTCTAGTGTTTTGTAGCACTGTAGGGTAACTAGAGTTAACAATAGTTTCCTCTATGTTTCAAAATAGCTAGAAGAGGGAATTTTGAATATTCCTAACAAAGAAATGATAAATGTTTGAGATGATGGATAGGTCAGTTATCCTGATTTAATCATTACACATTGTATATATGTATTGAAATATTAGTTAACAATAATTTATTGTGTATTTCAAAATAGCTAGAAAAGAGAACTTCGTTCTCAGCACAAAGAAAGGATAAGTGTTTGAGGCCACAGCCATGCCAGTTACCCTGACCTAATCATTATACTATATATACATGTATTCAAGAAACTATCACACTCCATAAATATATATGTCAATTAAACAAAGAAACACCTGCATCTCAGTAATTTGAGAGCATTGGCAAAAGGCAGACCCTGCTCACAGGAGGTGTCCAGGGTTACAGGGGGTTTGGGACAGCCCCTAGCTCTTGGCCAACACTACTAGGAAGGCCAGCCTGGGAGGACACAGGAACCTGCCCCAGTCTTCTGCCCCTGCGCAGCAGAGCCCAGCTGGCCGCTGGCTTTGCGGCTCCATGTCCTCTTGTCTGACTCCATCGCTGTTCTAACTGTGCCTGCTTACTGACCTGCTTAGAGTTAGACACTAACTGCCATTTCCTGCTAGGCTTGTTTTTGGAAAACACCTTTTTTCAACCTTCTCCTCCCCGCAACCCTTCCCTGGCTGAACTCAGGCTTTTGATGTGTGCGCCTTCCTGGTGGGGCTGGGAGCCTGCTCAGGCTGAAACACCCGCGGGCCAGATCCTCGCCCTTGCCTTGCTGCTCCTGCCTTGGCATGCGGGGTTCCCTGGGGGTGCGGGGAGGGGAGGCTGGGGCCCATCTCTGTCGTGTGTGTCCCTGCTCACTAGGCGAGGCTGGGGGTGGAGGAGCTGGGCGAACGTGGGTGGATTTGGTACCATTGAGTTCTAAGGGAGAGAGGGCAATTCCCTCAAGGGAACTTCAGACAAATATTTAAATGCTGCATCATCTCTTTATATAACTGCCCCTGCAAGCAGAAAGGGCATTGTCAAATTTATGGGAGCTGATGAAGTGCAATGAAAATAACCTGAATGTGATTTTAGAAGACTCGGGTTCTGGTTCCTCTGGGGCCCCTTATTATTCTTCCCATAAACTTGGGCCAGTTGCCTCTCCCTGTCGGACCTCTGGCTTTTTTTTTTTTTTAACAAAGTGAGGAGGTTTGAATAGATGATTGTTAAGTCTCTTTGCTGGTCTGTGGGATTAAACATTAGCTAGACTAAAGATAAATATCAGAGAATTTTTTTGAGGCATGTAAGACCTGTGAAACTCAAGAACCTAATATCTAGAGCAGTAGTTCTCAGCTGGGGGCAATTTAACCGCCTACCTCAGGGACATTGGGAAACATCTGGAGACATTTTTTTTTTTCTTTTCTAACCTGACCCTGTCTAATTCCAAATACTATTTATCTTTTCTTCTCCCTATCCTTGTAGCTACTATCTACCAGTAGCCCACCCCTCCTTGACCCTTTTCTTCTCCTACTTCCTTCAGTCTTGGTCTCTCTCCTATTTCGTGATGTGTAACTACTCCAAGGCAAAGAAGTCTGGATTAGTCCCTTCTGACATTGATCAGGGAAAGACCTGCTGGCCCAGGAACCTTTTTCACCTTGGCTGTGACCCACCATGACCTGAGCATGAGGTCTGGCATGGAGTTGCAAGCTGGGTGCCGGAGGGGAAGGTGGCGGAAGAATACATTTTCACAGGGAACATGTCTAGAAGAGGCTGGGGAGTTCCCATGTTATACCCACTCCCAGAGTTTTCATTTCCCCCAGAGGTTCCTACATTTCGCAGAACAGTTTTCCGTACAATTTTTGTACTTCTACAAAAGACTTTCTAGATTTACAGACAAATCCAAAATCAAAAACATATATTTCGACTTTTGGTTCAGAAATATGGTACCTGTACCCACTAGAAAATGTTGACGTTTCCATGAAAGAGGTGACTGGATGAAAAACGTCACTGTTTGACGATGGGCAAGAAAAAGGGACTAGAAGACATGCACGTACTACAGGACTGCCTGTGGTTCCCTGGCATGGCGGTGGGTCTAGAAAGCAGCTGGGCATGGGCATATGCCTCAGTGATTCCTAGATATGCTGGGGAACCTGGTTGTGGTTTTTGGGACCGCTTCACTGCTTCAGAATGTCTTTCTTTTGTTCCTCTCCAGCGACAATTGGGCAAGAATATCAAGTTTGGGCAGCGGCCACCCAATGCCATTCCCATGAAGAAGGCAGGCAGTGGAGAGGCCAGCTCAGAAGAGGACCTGTTCCTGACTAGTCCCATGGAAATTGTGGCTCAGCAGGACATCATCCTCTCAGACGCTGAGAACAAAGTAAGTCTCTGCCAGGGAATGATTTGATTGCTCATAAGTCATTCACAGGCAGTGGACACAGGTTTCTCATGACCCTGCAGTCTGCAGCGGGGAGAACAAGATGGGAGCTTTTCTGATGCGTAGCCCAGGGGTGGAGGGTACTTCCTGGCACCAGTGAGGAGGAGAGAGAGGAGGGGACAGATGCTTTGAACATGCTCTTTCTAGTGCCTTCCACATACCTTTCAAGGCTCAGGCTATGCCCATCTCTTCTGGAACTCTTACCTGGCCTCACTTCTGAGTGTATTTTCTCTCTACCTTTGCTGTGTGTCTTCACCACTGTTTGCACCCCCATATCTCCCAGCTGTGTCTCTGTCCATGCAGTCATTCTCCCTCGGCCTCAAAACATTGACTTCCTTGAGGATAATGTGGGTCTTACCCATCTGGGTCTCCCCAACATCTTAGCTAGTGCCTGCTTAGTCACACTGTGTAATGACTTCAGATTGGGCTAATTTAAAGGGAAATTTAAAAAGAAAACTGTAGGAACTCAGCTAGCTAGAATACATCAACAGGCCAGCTTGAAATCACCCTAGTGTAAAGAGAAAGTCACATTCCAGTGCTGTCTTATCTAAATTTGGTCTGTTGACACTTTAAGATAGCACTTTGAGCATATCCTGAATCCAGAGTTTTTCCAGCAGCAGAAAGGATGTCCTTAGAGCACTTGTGGAAAAAGAAGCAAAAGTTCTATCAGTACCTAGAAGAAGTGGGAATTCTTAAATAAGGGATGAGGCTTCAGATTTTTTTTTTTTAAAGGAAGAAGCATTTTCTTGGCTCTGCTTATCAAAGTACATGAAATTGTGGTAGATGTTATTAAAATGGGCATCTCAGAAGAAATCATGCCTTTTATCAGCTAATATATCATAAGAGTACTAAGAAAGATGCACGTGATTTGCAGAGGAAAGGAAGTAAAGGCTGGTCCACCCCATTGTCCATTTCTGCCTGGCCCTGGTGACCCCCGGCACCCACACATTGACAACCTTTGAGTGCTGGGTGAAGCAGAGATGGGGCCATTCCTTGCAGTAGGTCTAACATTACTCTCCCTAGCCTCTTCAATGCTAGTTGACAGCAACAGCCACCACTTTGAGGCAGAGATTTTTTTTTTAATATATTTTTTAGTTGTAGATGGATACAATTATCTTTATTTTATTTATTTTTATGTGATGCTGAGGATCAAACCCAATGCCTCACACATGCCAGTTAAGTGCTCTACCACTGAGCCACAACCCCGGCCCAAGGCAGAGATTTTTAAAGGACTGAAACAGCATCTTGGCCATTACCAGTGACCTCATTCATAAGTGCAAGGTGCCGTGGCCTAGGAGAAGAAAGGATCTTTGTTCAGTAGACCTTGTCTTAGATGTGGTTGTTACAGAGATGGGCAAGATTTGCCAAGGGGCTGCCTCTGAGTACTTTACACCCTAATGAGAAGGGAGTCACACATCACACAAGTCAACAAATAGATAAATATAATCATTTCAGATCAAGAAAAGTGTTGGCCACACAGAAAATAAACAGAGTAATGCAAAAGGGAATAACTTGCTGGGGGAGAGGATACATATTGGCATGTGGAGTTCACCAGACCTGGCAATGGTGAGATGGAAGAATATCCTAACACGGAGGCCCAGAGCGGGCCCAAAGAAGTCATCCCCAAAAGAGGACTACGAGACAGGCCAGTGTGTGGCCCAACTGGGATAGAGAGGAGTAGGTGGTGATGCCAGGTGGTGTAAACCAGAGGGAAATGTTGAATTCTGTTTTGAAGGCAATAGGAAACCTCTGAGTAATTTTAAGCAGATTAGTGTTTTAATCTCGTTAAAAAAAAAAAAAAAAAAGTAGTGTTTTAATTTGTGCTTTCTAAAGATTTTCCTAAGTGTGATCTGAAGAATGGACTGAGCTTTAGAGTAAGCCGACATGGTCACCCTGGAAGGGAAGATAAAATCCTTTTGTATAAGAGAGCACCACAAAATAGAGCAGGTCTACCAGTCTGAAACATGCAGATAGCCTGCTGGGTGCTCTCAGAGCATGCCTAGGACACTGGGTGTGATTCTTCAGCCTTTCCCTTCTGTTTTTTGTCCCATCCCTGGGCTGTCACCTTCTCAGCCCTGCCATTTACATCCTGGCTTAGAGGGAAGAAGTCTGATAGGTGCAGGTGAGAAGACAGCCAGCAAAGGTGAGAGCTCCAAGGTTGACGTCATGTGTTTAACGCAGCTCCATTTCCCCAGTAAGGTGGCTTTTGAGCTGCCCGTAGCTTCTCAGGTAGTGGACAGAAACACAGGGCTGAGGTGGGGACTACCCAAGTGGCAGTGCATTGAACTCCAGAAGAGGATGGTGGCCCCTCTACACCTCAGGTAGTCCTTGTCAGCAAAGTCCCCACTGTGACTCCGCTGGCTTTTTGAGGCCAGCTGACCTCTGTGTGGGAGGAGGCAGTCCTGCCCAGGCCTAGCCAATGTCTAGTTATTTGCCCAGAACTTCCTGTTCCTGCGTTTGACTCGAGTGCTCTCTCTACTGTTCCAGTCCAGTGATACGCCAAGTTCTCCGAGTCCTCTGAATCTCCCTGGAGCTGGAAGTGAGATGGAAGAGAAGGTAACAGGATTTGAACTTACTTGTTGAGCTTCCTTACTTTAACTTTGATTTTTCCTTTTTTGATCTGCTGCTTCATTTTCCTAAATGTTGCCTTCATATGTTACTTTAAATTTCTTCAGCATGCAACTAGTGGCAGAGTTGGTGCATCTGTTTCCATGGAAATGCAACTGCTGGAACTGAACCCTGCACTGAAAAACAACCACACTCCCAGTATGCTCTGGGGTCTTACAAGTTGGTCGTTTTTCTAAATGTATCGCATCCTTCAAAACACTGTTAATCCACTGAAAAAATTGTTCTAGAATAGGTGAAGATACTGAAGTCTGTAAGGAAGGGTCCTCTTAGAGGTGTGAGAAACAAAAGACCTGACCTTATCCTTTCTCTACTTTTACATAATATTTTTTAATGTTTTGGTGTCCTATTTATTTATTTATTTAGTACTAGGAGTTTAACTGAGGGGCACTCGACCACTGAGCCACATTCCCAGCCCTATTTTGTGTTTTATGTAGAGACAGGGTCTCACTGAGTTGCTGAGCACCTCGCCATTGCTGAGGCTGGCTTTGAACTCGCAATTCTCCTGTCTCAGCCTCCCAAAGTGCTTGGGGATTATGTGTGTGTGCCACTGCGCCTGGCCTTGGTGTCCCTTTTACACCTAGGGCTTTACCTACAGGAGTCTAGGGAATCTAGAGCCTTTTCCCTGAGCACCCTTCTGTAGGAGCTGATCTGCTCCGATGGGGACTTTTCACCTACACAGGGAATTAGGTCGCTTCCCATGATCTGGCAGGTGGCACACTGAGCAGGTCTGCTGCCATGAAAGGAATGGTTCAAGATGGTGCCACCACCAGGACAATGACAAAGCCCAGCTGGGATAACTAGAAACAGAGCACGGCACTTTAATCTCAACTTCAAGTGCTTATCTCTGTCTTCAGTCTGTCACTTTGGCTCTGACTCCTTTTCCTCATGCATCTCTTAGGGGATGGAAATAAATGTTTAATTTGTCTCTTCTCCACAATAGCTCAGAATTTGATACCTATTATAAAAAGATAACCATAAATAAATGAAAGCTAAAAGGCCAAAGGCTGGAATTATTTTTCAGTGCTTCTTGTCATAAATTAATAATGCACTGGGCTTCCATTTTGCTCTTGGTGCTAGCTTGGTCTTTTATCTTTTGTGCATAAATATGGAGGGTAATTGCAAAAAGCAGGCCTTTCAGCTAAACCTCATCAACTCTGCACTTCCAGCACAAACACAATCAAACACATGAACTCTGTCCCTACCAGTCCAGGGCTGCCCTTGCATGAGCAGAGCCGCCCACTCTGGCAGATGGGGCTGTGAGCACCCTCTGCTGCAAGTTGGCATTGTGTAGCCCGGAGCCCCTTTCTCATTATCTAAACTCTCTGCAGTTATAGGCATGGCTTTCTACCTTCTCATTTAGTGTGGCTTCTGGTTCAGGTGCCGTGGAGGCTCTGAGCTTTCTAAATGTGTAATCTGAGGCTGTGGTTTTTTTAGTGATTGCATTTGTATTCCAAAACCATAGGCTATTCTGCAGTTCATCCTTTGAGGAATTGCACCTGCCCAAGGTGCACACTTTCACCACTTTTTTTTTCTTTTCTCCAGAAACCTTTTTCTTTTATTTATTTCTTTGGAACTGGGGATGGAGCCCAAGGGCACTTTACCACTGAGCTACTTCTCCAGTCCTTTTTTTTTTATTATTATTTTTAGACAGGGCCTTGCTAAGTTGCTTAGAGCCTTGCTAAATTGCTGAGACTGACCCTGAACATGGGATTATGGGCATGTGCCACCACACCGATTTTAGGGCTCTTTTTCTTTTTTGCTTTTTGGTACATTCAGTACTCTGTGATTTTGGAGTGATTATGTCAACATTTTTGCCAATTACAAGTTCCATGTCCTAGACGTGAATATTTACTTTATTTTTCCTTCATTCCTTCAACAAATATGTACTGATTACTTACCAAATGAGATTTGCTGCTTGAGCAGAAAAGGGACTGAGACAGAGATGAAAAAGATTCCTTCCTGCCTTGAAGGAACTGAAGTCCTGCATAGGAGCTGAGCATGTACATGGTGTCTAAGAGTTAAAGAGTTCTTAGCACAGAGATGATCTAGTCCAGGAACCAGCAAACCACTAATTATTTTAGGCTCGTGACATTAGGTCAAAATGGCATGACTCTCCTTTGTGCTGTCCTTTGTAGCACAAAAGCAGCCAAAGACAGTGGGCATGGCTGTGGGCCAGTAAAATTCTATTTATCAAAAACAGGCTGCAGGTGCTTTGGCTGTCCATTTACTCTAATCCATATCAATCAAAGTAGGAAAATTAGCCATGCAAAGATTAAACGACCTTCATAAGTGAATATAGTTACTACTAGCAGAACAAATAGCATCCGGTCCTTTAATTCCAAATCTGGGACTCATTTCACTGTATTCCAGCCTTCCTGCCTACCAGCGTCCCCTGGGCCAAACTGGGCAGACACAGGCTGGGGCTCTTTTGTTGTTGGATTCTCTGCAAGGCATTCTGATCCAGACTGACCTTATATCTTAATCTGTATCACAGGTTGCTCCAGTTAAACCGTCTCGGCCAAAAAGACACTTCTCTTCTGCTGGCACCATTGAAAGTGTCAACCTCGATGCCATTCCCCTGGCCATCGCTCGCCTGGACAACAGTGCTGCCAAGCACAAACTGTCTGTGAAGCCAAAAAACCAAAGGGTGTCAAAGAAGCACAGGCGTCTTGCCCAGGTGTGTAGAGTGTGTCCTGGCTGACCAGACAGGGGCCCTTGCTTGCTGGGCACTAATTCTACTGAGTATGTTGGTGTTGGTGTGGAGCTTTAGAAGGATCTAGGTCTCTGCTCATTGGGAACTCAAGTGTACCTGCATGAGGGGATCTGAAGGTCTGTTTCCACTGCTCTTTCTGAGATGAGGCTGGTGGACCTCAGAGAGGGAGGTCATGGGTAGAGGGGCTTGTTTTATAGTAGAAAGGTGGCCAGCTTATCCCTGCTGGCTTAGCCAAAGAGCCTTTAGTCTGACTAGGGTAGACTTCTAAGTGATGGGCTTCAGGGAACAGTAATGAAGTCCAACTCTCTCACTCTCTTTGTGTGTATATGTTGAGGGAGGGGGATACTGAATTCAGGGCCACTCTACCACTGCGCTACATCCCCAGCCCTTTTATTTATTTATTTATTTGTTTGTTTGTTTAGTGAGATGAATCTCATGAAATTGCCCAGGCTGAGCCTCAAACTTGGCATCTCCCCTGCCTCAACCTTCCAAGTAGCTGGGATTATAGGCAAGCACCACCCTGCCTGACCCACATCTCTTTGCTTGTCTTGCAGCTTTTGGGCTGTTTTCCTATTGTTCATTCATATTAAGAAGAAGGAATTTGGGAATGACAAAAGGGCTAGGGGGTAAACCATAAAGATGAAGTTCTTTCCCTCCTACAGTTTACTCTTGCTTGGTGTGACCCTTGCCTGATTTTACTTTCACACTATTCCTCTTATCCATGGAAGAAACTTCCAAGATTCCTAGTGGAGGCCTGAAACCTCAAATAGTTACGGACACTACATAAATCATGTTTTTTCTTATACATACCTATTATAAAGTTTAATGTATAAATTAGGCACAGTATGAGATTAACAATTATAACAATATACTGTAATAAAAGTTAATGTTGGGCACAGTGGCATACACCTTGTAATCCCAGCTACTGGAAGGCTGAGGCAAGAGGATTTACAAATTCAAATCCAGCCTCGGCAAGAGTGGCCGCAAGTCCTCATCTCTAAGAAAAAAAAAAAAAGAAAGAAAACGCTATTTAAAATGTATAAATTAAGCCGGGCGCGGTGGCGCAAGCCTGTAATCCCAGCACTTAGGGAGGCTGAGACAGGAGAATCGCGAGTTCAAAGCCAGCCTCAGCAAAGGCGAGGCGCTAAGCAACTCAGTGAGACCCTGTCTCTATATAAAACACAAAATAGGGCTGGGGATGTGGCTCAGTGGTCGAGTGCCCCTGAGTTCAGTCTCCAGTACCAATAAATAAATAAATAAATAAATAAATAAATAAAATGTATAAATTATTCCAGGAAATTTCCATTTAATATTTGGTTAAGGGCAGATAACTGAAATCATGGGAAGCGAGACCTTCGATAAGGGGAAACTGCTGTGGCTATCTGTACGTGAGAACACCTGTCCTTTCTGAGACTGACAGGACCACCTGCATTGTGAACAGGAGGAGTAAGGGTTTTCTGTGAGAAAACTAAAAGACTCATTGTTTCCCTTCCCCTTGTCAGGATCGGCAAAATGAACAAGGTGGCCTTGATAGGCAGCCTTCCCTGGACCAAAATGGACACCCAGGAGAAGACAAGCATGTGTGGCTTGAAGAAGAACCGGAGCCTCTGGATTCTGAGGAAGAGAAAAGACGCCAAGAAGACTATTGGCGAGAACTTGAGGCCAAGTGCAAAAGGCAAAAGGCAGAAGCAGCAGAGAAGAGACGCCTGGAAGAGCAGCGGCTGCAGGCCCTGGAGAGGAGGCTGTGGGAAGAGAACAGAAGGCAGGAGCTCTTGGAGGAGGAGGGCGCTGAAGAGGAGGAACTGCAGCTAGAAATGGAAAAGGAAAGGGGCCCTGGGGAAGGGCTGCAGCAGGGCCTGGAAGAGCAAGGTTGCCGAGAACGCGAGCGGAGGGAGCGGGAGGACCAGGAGCACCTGGAGGCTGAGGAACGGAGGCACCTGCAGGAAGAGGCCCAGCGGCTGGAAGAGCTAAGGCAGCGCGAAGCCGAGAGGCAGCGACAGGAAGAAGAAAAGGAGTTGAAGGAACTCCGAAGGCTGGAGGCGCAGCGGGAGGAGGAGGCCAGGAACCTGGAGGAGCTGAGGCAGCAGGAAGAGCTGGAGGCTCAGAGAAGGCGGGAGCAGGAGGAAGGGAAACGACTGGAGGAGCTCAGACAGCAGCAAGAGGAAATGAAGGGAAGGCAAGAGCTGATACAGCAGGAAGAAATGGAGGCTCCTGGTCCGCAGGAGGCCCAGAAAGAGCTTGGGGATACGCTGCAGAGGCCACAGAGTCCTGAGGAAGAGAGGCAGCCGCAGCTCGAGGGCCGCAGAGGGCCGCAGAGCGCCCTGCAGAGTGACTCTGAAGAGAAGCCAGAAGATCGAGAAAAGCTGGAACACAAAAGGCAAAGAGAACGCTCTGAGGAGGAGCAGAAGCAAGAGGTGGAGCCAGCAAGAGAGCAGCCCGGGAAGAGGGGCGATTTTCCAGAGGATGATCATCCTGTCGTCGAGGAAAGGAGAGCAACAGCCAAAATGGACCCTCCCCAGAAGCGAGAGGGGCAGAAGGAAGAAACACTGCCTCTGGCGGAGAAGAACGAAGCTTCCACTCCAGAAAAAGACAGAAAGGTGGAGGAACTCAGGTGGCAGGAAGTGGATGAGAGGCAGACCATGCCAAGGCCCTACACGTTCCAGGTGTCCTCAGGAGGGAGGCAGATTCTCTTCCCCAAAGTCAACCTGACCCCCGTGACGCCCGCCAAAGACGCGGGACCCAGCCCTGCTGCGCAGGAACCAAAGGTCCCGAGAGCCAGCGTGGCCTCGCACGCCCTGCCCTCTGCCCTGAGCATCCCCCATACAGCCATTCTGGTCACAGGAGCTCAGCTCTGCGGCCCGGCGGTCAACCTGAACCAGATCAAGGACACGGCGTGCAAGTCCCTTCTGGGCCTGTCGGAAGAAAAGAGGCACGTGGACGTCCCCACCGTGGAGCAACCCGTCCGCGCGCCCAGCGAGCCCCGGGGAGGCGGCGGGAAAGGCAGGCCTCCGCAGGAGTCGCCAAGCAGTGTGACCGCACTAGCCGAGTGGGCCTCTATTCGGTCCAGAATCCTGAAGAACGCCGAGAGCGAGGCGCGCGGCGGCGACAGAGAGCAGGCGAGGCCTGGGGACGAGCCCACTCCCAGGGCCCGATCTGATTCCCGCGGGAACCTCCGCAAGACCCCGCCAGTTAACGCGAAGTTCTCTATTATGCCTGCCTGGCAGAAATTCGCAGACGGTGGCACCGAGACCTCCAAACAGAATATGGAGGCAGAAAGCATTAGAAAAAGGCCCGGGCCAGGGCCAGCCGAAGAGACAGCGCCCCTGCCCCTGCCTGCTGGTACTCAGGAGCCCCGGAAGGGTCCAGAGAAGCCGGAGGTGCGACAAGAGCCAGCAGACACCACAGAGGGATGCAAATTTGCCAAAGACCTTCCATCTTTCCTTGTTCCAAGCCTGCCTTCCCCTCCACAGAAAGTGGCCCACACAGAATCGACAAGCACTGCGCACAGCGAGGCCACAGGTAGTGTAGCAAAGCCCGACCCCGTGATGCCAGGTGCCGAGGAAAAAGCCTCACCTTTTGGAATAAAACTGAGAAGGACCAACTACTCCCTGCGCTTCCACTGCGACCAACAAGCTGAACAAAAGAAGAAGAAGAGGCACAGCAGCACGAGTGACAGTGGCGATGGGGGGCCACCTGCAGGGACAAGCGCCAATGCAGACAAAGAGACAGAGGGCGTGACCCCTAAGCATAGCCCATCCCTCCCCCAGGAGAGGAAGCACCTCCCAGCCTCTCGAAGGGACTCTGCTGAAATCCCTTCCAGCCACTCTTCTGCAGCCCAGCCAGAAGCCCCACCGTCCAGCAGCCAGGTCTCAGCTCCAGAGCACGACAAGGGAGCAAACAAAATGCCATTAGTGCAGAAACCAGCACTGGCTCCCAAGCCTGCCAGCCAGACCCCGCCGCCGTCCCCGCTCTCCAAACTGAGCAGGCCCTACCTGGTAGAGCTGCTAGCTCGCAGAGCTGGGAAGCCGGACTCTGAGCCCATCGACTTGGCCAGGGAGGGCCAGGAGGGCCAGGAGAGCAGTGGTACCCAGCCACCCTCACCACCACCCCCAGAGGAAAGGAAGGGACAGAAGAGGGAGGAGAATGAGGAAGAGGTGCCAGAGAAGAAACCTTCCCCACCTCTGTCTGCCACTCAGCAAGAGAGACCTTCCCAAATGCCTGAGGCGGGGAGGAAAGGTAAGCAGCTGTAGGGTGGAGCCTTGGCCTCTGTCCAGCTCATACATGCAGGAGCCTCAAGTGCTGGGGTAGCCAGTGACTGATAGAGGCCAGTTGCCATTCTCAAAGGACACTCACTCATAGTCATAGTGAGGCCCTTATTAACTGATATGAAATATAGCCCTGATTAATGAAGATGTCATTAAGGGGGATGTGCAGTGGCGAAAAAAACTAGTTTCCCAGACCAGTATCTGTGTTCTGCCTCTGGGCAGTAGCTGCACAGAAGTGGGAGGTTACGGACTTCGGATATCCCCATCTCATCTATGGGTCCCCTCTATGAATGTTCGACTTTCACTTAATTTTATGCAAAATGCTCTGCAAATATAACCTCATGTCCTCCCCATAGGCTTGCCACTGTGAAGTCCTCCTGTAAAGAAATTTCAGAGCATCCCTTACTTCTGGCCAACCATGATGATTATTATTTTTTTTGTTGTTGTTTCTTTTTCCCCTCTGAACTACATCCTTTTTATTTTGAGACAGGGTCTTTCTGAGTTGCCAGGGTTGGCCTCAAACTTGCGAACTTCCTGTCTCAGCCTCCCGACTAGCTGGGATTATAGGCTTGCTCCACAGCACCCAACTCCTAACATCCTTTTTAAATTGTCCACTTACAGCCGGGCTCAGTGGCTCAAGCCTGTAATCCCAGCACTTAGGGAGGCTGAGACAGGAGAGTCACGAGTTCCAAGCCAGCCTCAGCAACAGTGAGGCGCTAAGCAACTCAGTGAGACCCTGTCTCTACATAAAACACAAAAAATAGGGCTGGGGATGTGGCTCAGTGGTCGAGTGCCCCTGAGTTCAAACCCCAGTACCAAAAAAAAAAAAAAATTGTCCACTTACCTAGCTTGTTTTTCTGAATGCACATGTTGATCAACAGCTTCTAGACTGTTTCTCCCTAATGATTTCTGTTTGTCCTGCTGAATGATGGGTCCATTCTTAGTTTTGACATTAGCTTTTGTGTTGTCACTTTTCTGGCATCTGCAAATTCCCTCTCAAGGACTAGCCTGTTCTGTTGCTCACTTTCTCTTTCCCCGAGGAAGGAAAGCTCATGCTTGCTTCTTTCTTTTAGATATGACCCTTTAATTATTGTAATTTTCTCACCAGAACTATTACTGCCCTTGTTTTCTTAGCCAGCATTCAGATTTGTTCTGTCAGTATCTGCTAATTGAATATTTCTTGATACATGGAAAAAAAAAAAAACCCAGAAGCAAGACCCCACTGCCTTGTGGGACTTGCTGCCTCCATTCATGAGTGTTTTGCTATTCAACTTGCTGACCAGGGCTGACCAAATTTGCTTAACTGAACAAATGGATAAAAATGTTAAGCACAGGCTTCCAATTTATTTGTTGGTTGTATACATGTGGTACCATCATTAACTAGAGCCCCTGGGACATCATCTATACTCGTAGTGAAGTTCACCATAAAAACAGTGGACGCTTTGCAAGTCATGGTGCCATGTTTTATTTTCCTTGGCCAACTTCTTGTCAAATCTGATTTCTTCATAAAGTGTCAGGCAAAGAGCTCTGCTATTTTCTGATGTTTGCATTATATAGTAATTTGAATCTAAGGAGTCCCTTTGGTCCATTTGTCCATCTTGTAAAGGATCATTTAGTTGAAATGAGATAGGATATTCCATGCACTCCTCTAACTATAGAACCTCCCAATATGCTAAAAGTAAGAATGAGTGAGAACAACGATGCCACTCTTTTCAGCCTCCCCACAGTGCAGCCCTCCCAGCTTCCCTCATGATTCTTTAAACATACTATTTGTTATACATAGTCTTTGGCTATGTGGGCTGAGTGAGGATGTCAGTACCAGTCTGAGTATTAAATATTAGAAAAGTGGGGTTGGAGATATAGCTCAGTTGGTAGAGTGCTTGCCTCATATGCACAAGGCCCTGGGTTCAATCTCAGTGAATTGTCTTGCACATTCCCTAGGGCACAGGCACCTATTTTTGGAGACTGCTGCTTTACAAAGAGTCCAAGTCCTGGAGGCTGAACAGGCCAATATGTAGGCCATACCCTATGCCAAGCCACTGCATTGACTTAGGTTTAAATTGAAACGAAATCAATTTTTTTTGGGGGGGGTACTGGGGATTGAACTCAGGGGTACTGAACCACTGAGCCACACCCCCAGCCCTGTTTTGTGTTTTATATAGAGACAGGGTCTCACTGAGTTGCTTAGCGCCTCGCCGTTGCTGAGGCTGGCTTTGAACTCACGATTCTCAGCCGGGCGCGGTGGCTCAAGCCTGTAATCCCAGTACTTAGGGAGGCTGAGACAGGAGAATCGCGAGTTCAAAGCCAGCCTCAGCAATGTCGAGGCGCTAAGCGACTCAGTGAGACCCTGTCTCTACATAAAAAACACAAAATCGGGCTGGGGATGTGGCTCAGTGGTCGAGTGCCCCTGAGTTCAATCCCCAGTACCAAAAAAATAAAAAATAAAATGAACTCACGATTCTCCTGTCTCAGCCTCCCAAAGTGCTGGGATTATAGGCATGCACCACTGTGCCTGGCTTTGAGAGCTTCCTAATGTTCACTAAAGCCTCTGGATGCATCCGTGCAATATTAGTCCTCTGCAAGTCACTGGCCAATAGCCGCATGCTCGCTGTGCTGCCCCGACACCATGGGGGAGATCTCTTTGCTGTCAGCAAGAGGGCTGCCATTGGTGGAAATGCTGTGAACCTGCTCTCTGCTGTTGGAGGGCACAGGCCTGGGGCCTTGAAGACCGTGGAGTCAAACCTGGGTATCAGGCCCAGAGTAGGTTTCACCATAGACAACTCTAATTGGCCCACAGCTGGGCTCATAGTGCTGTAATGGCTTGACCTTTCACTTTTGCCTTTTTTTTGTATGGGCTGAGTTCTCTTCTTGGATGGAGGACACCTTTTGACTCTTGTAGTTGGAAGATTCTTATGTTTATTTTCCTTCTCCTCTTCTTCCACTATCATTTCGTCCACTTGTATTACCTTTCGTGTTCTGGCAGATTTCAGGGGAGTCTGGGTCACTTCTGCAGGTAGGCTGTTTATTTCTGTGACATCCACATCAGCTGCTGCTGCCTCTTCCAGGGTCTGTTTCCTCCAAGGGCGAAGTAGTTGAGCCAGCTCATCTCACACAGAGCCTTGGGGAGCCTTAGGATCTCTACGTGGTATAGGTTATCCACCTCCTTGAGAAGGTTCTGCCTGTCTGACTCAATTTGCTTGATTCGTACTTGCGCTTCACGGTTGAAGTCCCTAAGAAAGGAGGCGAGCTTTCGGCCCCATAACTAGTTGGTCTTGTTCACCTGACTGCCACCCAGGTGTTTCAATGGCTGCAGATCAGCGAGCAAGGCTGAGAAAAACCTCGCTGCTCCAGCTGAGAGGGAGGGGCCCTGTAGGGAATCAATTTTTAATTAGGAATTTTAAACTTCTTGCCTAAAAAAGTTATGCAGTTGACAAAGAACATCCCTGTCTGGTAAAACCTTGATGAAATGAGAGGTTTCCCTGTTTGGATGATTTCAACAGCAGTCTTTCTTTGGACTGCATTCAAGTATGTTTATTTACACTGTTCCTGAGATGCTCACCGGCACATCTGTTAGAGTCTTGGCTCTGTTTTGCAGATGTGGATGCCAGTATCTGTAAAGTTGGGTGTTTTGCTGGCTCCCACAGTGGTAACCAAGCATGAGTTCTTTCCCAGGGTAAATTATCTCCCCATCACTCTACAGCTGTCCCTGTTAATTCTCACCTGGCACTTGTAAAAGGCTGAGAGCCTTTGAACATTTTTACAGCTAGGGACGGTGACGCATATGTGTCATTCCAGCGACTTACGAGGTTGAGGCAGGAGGAACACGAGTTCAAGGCCAGCCTAGGCAACTTACCAACACCCTGTCTCAAAATAAAATTTTTTTTAAAAGGCTAGAGATGTAGTTCAGTGGTAGAGCCCTTGCCTAACTGGGCACTGAAAAAAAAAGTGAATCTGTAGGAGTTGTGGTTTTGTTGTTGTTGTTTTATAGTTTCAGTCCCTTTTCTATTATTAAAAAGGCCCTCACTTTCGATAACAGTAGCGTCATGTTAGTAATTAATAAGTTCCCTCCAGGGTAATAAGCAACATGTTTTTTCCAATTAAAATGTCTCCTTTCTCCCCCTTTGGCCTGCTTAGGTCTGAAATTCTGTAGTGGGAGTGTGGGCATTACCAATGTTCCTCTTCCTTCCATCCCAGAAACTGGCTTGGAGCTCTAGGAAAGGAAGAGAGAGAGGTGAATGGAACATTTTGAGGCTCACTCCTCTTGGATGCTTAGAGGTGGTTCTTCTGTGGGTTCTTCCAACTCTTTGCTTGCTTCCCTCCACTTTTCCTCCTTCTCTGCAATGCTTTTACTATCCGTAGATCTCCTCCAATCCCGTCTTCCCCCTGGCCCTGGTTCCCTATCTCTGTCACATAGCCTACCTCTGGACCTGGACACCACTCACACCTCCTTTGCCCCAGCAGACTGGGAGGCCAGTGTCTTCCCAACATACATTCTTCTCTATCTGCCAGGAAGAAGGTAATTTTATTCTTCTCCCACTTTTGAGAAATGAGAAACACTTTTGTGGATATGTGACTGGGGAGAGACACTGTGTATCCATAATACACCCAACCAGCTATTGAAGAACTGCAGCCTCCATCTTTCCTCCTCCCCCTACCCCCACCCAGAGGTTTTTTGTTTTTTTTTTTCAATTTTAGTTATAAATTTAGTCAATTATATTTTGAAGGCATTTTTGACCCTTACAATAAACACTAGTCAAGGTTTTTGGCCAGTTGCTTTTATGATCCTCTCAGGCCATTTCATACTGAAAGTTTAGTTCAGAATTCTCTTTTACCTAATAGCTTTATATGGAAAATTTTGATCTTGGCAGTTTGGTTTTTAGAAGTTTCACAAACAAGTGCTCCACAGACCTTGGGTAGGAAACAGGAACTCATCAAGTTAGTTCCAATATAGGTAAACAACTCAGTACCACAGAAGCTTGAGGAGCAACTACTTTTTTCAAATTTTCTGATTAAGTGAAAAGTGATCAAAACCCCTTTCAATTTCACTATTTTTTTGTTTTGTTTTTAAACCTTCTGATTTAAATGTTTTATTTTTCTTTCTTGTGTCAGATCATACCTGAATCTTTATTTGATGATTAGGGGCATTGCAATGTGCAAGGTTCATTATGAAGATAAATTCTCTGTGTACAGAGAATAAGATTTAGATCTTCTCTGATAGATCTAAAGGAGATAGAAAATTAAGTGAGGTTGTAGCTAAGTGGTAGAGTGCTTGCCTAGCATGTGCAAGGCTCTGGATTCTAGCCCCAGTCCCAAAAAGAAAAAAGAAAATTAAGTAGAATCTGCTTTCATTATTATTATTGTTGTTGTTTAAATTCCCCATTCAAACTTTCTAATTTGTTTTCTCCTCATTTGGTCATTGTCCTCATCCTGGAATACAATATTAAAAAAAGTCCAATTGACCAAGAGCCCTGGTGGCAAGATTGTGGACTATAAAAGAGTAAACTTCTGTTGGATTGCAAAAGAACAGGACTAGAGCGAGTGCCCCTTTCCTTTGAATTAGTAAAGAATCCAATTCTAGGATTATTATCTATTTTTACTTAAGAGTAAAGAAGGAGTCCAGGCACATTGGCACATGCCTGTAATCCCAGTAGTTCAGGAGGCTGAGAAAGGAGGATCGTGAGTTCATAGCCAGCCTCAGCAAAGGCGAAGTGCTAAGCAACTCAGTGAGACCCTGTCTTTAAATAAAATATAAAATAGGGCTGGGGATGTGGCTCAGTGGTAGAGTGCCCGTGAGTTCAATCCCTAGTACCAAAAAAAAAGGAGGGAGACCTTTGTCTCACAGACATAAGTAATAATTACAGCTCATTTTTGTAGAGTGATGACTGTATGCCAGGCGTTTTTCTAAATATTTCAATCACCAATATTGTTCTAAATATTCCAGTCAGATAAGGCGTGTGCCATTATTTTCATTTTATTAGAGAACTAAAGGTTAAGTGGCTCTTCTACAGTCACATAATATAAAAGCCAGACCTGCTGAGAGTCAGAGCCCCATGCTTATTCTGACCACCTGCCAGGTGTTTACCCTGTTGCAGAGACTGGAAGTCAGAAGCCTCAGGCACAGCTGATTTGCTATGGATGCTGATGTACCCAGCTATCAAATGAGGGCATTGGACTGAAATCATGGGTTTCTTACTGTATTCCTCAGAGTTCCTGAGGCAGAGCAGTGCCGGTCTGTCTTTCAAACACTGGGGTTCCACATAGGATATTGTTTGCAGGGGTGGAGTGTGGAGAAACTTCTATTGCTAAAAATAAATCTCATTAAAGCAATGAATGAAAAGAAAAACAACCTTGAACCATACAAATATCTTGGTCTCCTGTAGATTTGATGACTGAAAATTTAATTTTTTTGCAAAGTAGCTTCTTCCATGTCTAGGGAAGAGAAATACCCCTTTTTCTCTATTGATCAAAGATGATACTTTTCCACCCTGTGGAGTCCCTCAGGCATCAGCACAGATTTGTGTGAGGAAGGAATATTTCCTAGGCGTGTTAATATGCCACAAGATTTCGGGGGTAAGGAACTGAGTTAGCAGTTAATTTCACAGCAAAGTTCTTTTGTCTTTTTCCCTGCAGAGAAGCCGATGCTTCAGAGCAGGCACTCTTTAGATGGCTCCAAAATTACAGAGAAAGTTGAAACTGCCCAGCCACTGTGGATAACGTTAGCACTGCAAAAGCAAAAGGGGTTTCGTGAACAGCAAGCAACTCGCGAGGAGAGGAAACAAGCCCGAGAAGCCAAACAGGCAGAAAAGCTCTCCAAAGAAAACGTGAGTAGCCTACTCCAGTGCTTTAATTTTGCTAGTCTGTTTGGCTCTCTTTGAAGTCACAAGGATTAAAGAAAGAGAGAGAGAAGAGGGGGAAGTGATACCTGGGGGTGGCAGAGTTTACAGAGAGCAGAGTGGTAACTAAATTGACCACCTTTAAAACAGAACCAGCAGCCAGGTGTGGTGGTGCACACCTGTTATCTTAGCACTTTGGGAGGCTGAGACAGGAGAATTGTGAGTTCAAAGCCAGCCTCAGCAACAGTGAGGTGCTAAGCAGCTCAGTGAGACCCTGTCTCTACATAAAACACAAAATAGGGCTGGGGATGTGGCTCAGTGGTTGAGTGCCCCTGAGTTCAATCCCCAGTACCAAAAAAAAAAAAAAAAAAACGGAACCAGCCAGTTGTGGCATACACCTGTAATCCCAGCTACTTGGGAGGCTGTGGCAGGATGATTATAAGTTCAAGCCCAGCCTGGGCAACTTAATGAGACCCTGTCTCAAAACAAAAAATAAAAAGGTCTGGGGATATAGCTCAGTGGTAGAATGTCTCTGGGTTCAATCCCCAGTACCACAAGAAAAGAAGAAAGGAGAGGAGAGAGAGGAGGGGAGGGGAGGGGAAGAAGAGGAGGGAATGGAGAGAGGAAAAAAAGGAAGGAAGGATCAATCTGGGATATAGGCATAGTAGTGATCCACACACAACATGGGTACAGTAGTTCCCTTTATCTAAGGTTTTATTTTTCCTGGTTTACCTGAGGTCAACAGTGGTCCAAAAATATTAAATGGGAAATTCCAGAAATAACAATGTATGAGTTTTAAGTTGCTTTTATGAATAATGTTGTAAAATCTCATGCCATCCCATTCCATCCTCTGGGACATGAATCATCCCTTTGTCCAATGTATCTACACTGTATTTACTACCCGGCTGTTAGTCACTTGGTAGCTATCTTGGTTATCAGATCAACTGTCACAGTATCACAGTGCTTATGTCTGGGTAGCTCTCATTTTACTTAAGAATGGCCATAGGTGCTGGGGTTGTAGCTCAGTGGCAGAGCACTTGCCTACCACTGGGTTCAATCCTTAGCACTGCATAAAAAAACAAAAAAACAGATAAAGGCATGTTGTCCATCTACAATTACAAAAATAAAAATTTTTAAAAAATGGCCATGAAATATAAGAGAAGCAATACTGGCAATTTGAATATGCCAGAGTGAACCTGTGAAGTGTTTTCTTGGTGTATAAAGGTGAAAGTTCTTGACAATATGAAAAATATATATATATATGCTGATGTTGCTAACATTTAAGGTAAGAACAAAACATAGTATATCAGCCATCTACAGGGGTCTTAGAATAGACCCCTGTCGGGGTCTCCCCGGCCAGGTATCAGTCTGCCCCCTGGGCCAGCGGGGAGGAGGGGATCCCCGGGAGTCCCTGACAAACAGGAACTGAGAAAGGTAAAGTCGCCCAGCACGTAATCACCACGCACAAGCCAGGGAGTCTTGTCTCAAGCAGGAACTGTTTTATTGAGGGGAGGTTACAAGCTAATATAGGGGAGGGGGTCCAGTGGTGTCCTGTTTCTAAACTAAGAATGCGGAAGGGGGCTGTCCACGTGTAATGGTATAGATTCATTTAGGTTAGAGCCATGCTTTGTCCATGAGCACGGAAGCAGAGGTCAGCCAATAAGGGTGAGGAGATGTGGCTTTCTCAGGGCAGCTTGGTCAGCCCCGAGCTGGCTGCTCGGCGCCATCTCAAGGCAAGCCCCCACAGACCCCCTTTTAGATAAGGGGAGATTACTGTATATGAGAAATACGAAAATGATTTTTATTTGAGCAGTAGTCAGAGAGGAAATCAGAGCCTGTTCTGTTACCTGATTTTACAGTCAGCTTGCTGGGGGTTTTCGGGGAGAGTAATTTTCCTTCCTTGGCACACGAGTGCCGAGCTGCCCCCTCTCTGGAGGCCAGGCTTGGGCATGCATTGCTTCTAAGCATGCTCCAGCCCTTCCTTTGGAAGCAGAGGTCAGGGCTGGAAGTCCTGAAGCTCATGAGTTCAGGCTTTTCCATGTCACAGGGTGTAAACGTGCTTTCCCTGCCTCTGCCCACCCAGGTCAGTGCAAGCCCACAGCCTGGAAGCGGCAGTATCAGCAGAGCAGGTTCCCTGCACAAGTCCCCCGCTCAGCCAGAAGAGAAGAAGCCCGAGACTGCGGCGTCCAGGCTTGAGCGCAGAGAACAACTGAAAAAGGCCAACACTCTCCCTACGTCTGTGACAGGTAGAGAGCAGGTCCATTTCTGTTTGACTCTGGTTGCAGGTTTCTCTTAGAACATGCTTTATTTCCTACAGTGTTCTAACTAGCACAGGCTGCCTCAGAACCCCATTCATAAACTTTCACCTTGATAAAGCTCATCCAATAAAGACCACCAGGAACTTGCCCACTGTCAGTGGTGTGATGGTAAATGTTTAGCCATGAGCTCTTCTGGGAGTGGACAAACCTCTCATTTGTAGCGTTTGCCATTTTCCATCATGTAAATACTTCCACCGTGGCCAATTTGAAGCTATTAACATGACACCAACTAACCTGCTAATTTTTTTTTAATACCAGGGATTGAACCCAGGGGTGCTTAACCACTGAGTTACATCCTCAGCTCTTTTTATTTTTTTATTTTGAAAAGGGTCTCACTAAGTTGCTTAGGGCCTCACTGGCTTTGAACTTGTGATCCTCTTGCCTCAGCCACCAGAGCTGCTGGTATTATAAGTGTGTGCTACTATGCCTAGTGATTGGCCTGCTAAATTCTTGAACATTTAACAAAACAGTGCAACAACATCTAACTTGACTATTGTCTGACAAAGTTGAGTTTCTTAAATTGTTGCAGCAAGGGAGAGCACATATCAGAAAAACTTAAATGAAGGAAGAGACAAGAGTATATTAGTATTTGGGGAAGAGGGTTAATTGAGGTAAAATTTAAATGGAGCAATGCTTTGATAGGCTCCATCAAGCTGGAGCTGCAAAGTAGATTCAAGGTCCTGTTTCCTTTGAAAAACTGCATAGTTAAGTGTATGGCCAGGAGCAGTGTGCACACACTTATAATCCCAGCGACTCAGGAGGCTGAGGGCCTCAGCAACTTAGTGAGACCCTGTCTCAAGATACAAAATAAAAATGGCTGGGAATGTGGCTCAGTGATAAAGTGCCCCTGGGTTCAATTCCCAGCACCCCACAAAAAAAATGTGTGAAGTCTCATATTTAAAATCTTCTACCTTAGAGCTGTACACCTAAGTTGGAAGTGGAAATTATTTCTCTGTGTCATAGTGAGCCATGTGGCTCAGATGCTCCAGGCAAAACTGTGAAGGTCCATTCTCACTGCTGTAATTTCAAACAGCATTTCTGATAGTCTAAGACATTGCAGAGTTAAGTTTCTCAGCATTTTGCCCTTGATGTTAATTAACAACAGGAGTTTGGGGGTTCATTTGTTTCTTTTTAAGTATGCTGCCAAAGCAACAGTTTTTATGTATTCATTACACCTAAAAGACACTTTTTAAAAAAAATCTGTATTCTGTTAAAAGATAAAATGATCCAGTAATTTTCACTGTTTCCTTATCACAAACCACATGGAAGATAGATGAATCTGAACATGCTTCCTCCCAGGAGTTAACATAACATGTTTTCCCCATTTGGCAGTACTGTTCCCCAAAGGTTGTCTTAGTCTGTTTTCTGCTGCCGTAACAAAATACCTGAGACTTGGTAGTTAATAAAGACAAGAAGGTTTTTTTTGTTCTGTTTTGTTTTATTTTGTTTTAGCTCACAGATCAGGCAGTCCAAGATTAGGCAGCTGCATCTGGTGAGGGCCTTGTGCTATTAAAGTAGAAAGAGAATGGGCAAGCTGGGTGTGGTGTCACACACCTGTAATCCCAGTGGCTCTGGAGGATAAGGCAAGAGGATTTAGAGTTCAAAGCCAGCCTCAGCAACCTAGTGAGACCCTAAGCAATTTAGCAAGACCCCCTGTCTCTAAATAAAATTTTAAAAAGGGCTGGGGATGTGACTCAGTGGTTGAGCATCCCTGGGTTAAATCCCCACTACCCACCCCACCCCCCTAAAAAAAAAGAAAAGAAAATGATTAGACAAGTAGGTGGGAAAAGAGAAAAGGAAGGTGAACTTATGTGATAGCTCACCTATTCATGTGATTAAAACATTCATCATCTATTCAGAAGGCTTGTCCCCATGACCCAAGCTCCTCCTAGTCGGCCCCACTTCCCAGCACTGTCACATTGAGGAATTAAGTTTCCAAAACGTGAACTTTGGGAGACACTCAAACTGTAGCAGTATCCCAACCACCAGGCCATGCTTCTGGATATGTAAAGAGGTCTCAGTATTAAAGATGTATTTACTACTTGGTGAGATGGTGGGGAGCTTTGTATCTGAAAAACATTTTAGAACACTGTAATTTCTCTAGAACCTTCATAGGCATTATCATTTGATCTTACATATAGGGATTAAAGATTCAAAATGGGAAGATGCTGGGAGAGGAAGAGAAGTAGAAAGAGAGAGAGAATTTCTTTCAAATTAAAGTAAAAGCTCTACAGTTGAAGAAGTCATACCTTTCCCTGTCTGAACAGAAGTACGAGAAGGATATCACAACTCGACAGTGGCTCCAGTTTAATGAAGCAGGCATTTTTCCTAAAGTATTTGTCTTTTCAATCACAATTGCCTGAGTTCTGGAAGCATATGTGTAGGCAATGGAGGGTGGGGAGACAGGCACTAAATGTGACCCAAAGATGCGAACTCTGTCACTTTCTTACAAAACTCTCTCACAGAAGTCTGTAAGCTCTAGTAAAGAAATGAGAGGATGCAAAGGAATTCCTGCAAAACTGCAGGTCCCAAGAGCTGGTAGGATTCATGAGACTCAGCTGGAGGGACCTAGGAGATGCTTTGTGGAGGAGGCAACTATTAACCCTGCCAGGCTGATGGATTCAAACTTCTTTTATCTTTTCCTTTATGGAACTGACTGGTTGTATAACTGGAATTACAAAATTTGCCTTTAGTTCTTGTATTCATGTAGTCATAGCTATTATGTACGCAAAACTAAGCTTCTAGAAATTCCCTGAAATTCAAACTTACTGCACTGTGATTGCTGTAATTCTCTTAAGCAACAGTTATAACCATATAGCTTAAGCGCTTTCCCCAGATCTTCTCACTGAAGCCCACCTAAGAACTTGCCTCTCTTGTGTTTCACAGTTTTCCTCATCATTCTGATAAATCAAAATGTGCTTCTAGAGTAAGGGGTTGGGAGATGTGGACTACAAAATTTCAGTTAGAAAAGATGAATATTTGTGTAACATGGTGCCTATGATTAATAACAATCTAGAAAAATTCTAAAAGTAGATTTTAAATGTTGTTAGCACAAAAAGGTAACTTTGTGAAGTAATACATGTTAATTTGCTAGATTTTGCCATTCCACTATATATATATATATATATATATATTTTTTTTTTTTTTTTTTTTTTTTAATACTATGGGGGTGCTGGGGCTGGGGCTCAGTGGTAGAGTGCTTGCCTAGCATGTGTGAGGCACTGGGTTCGATCCTCAACACCACATATAAATAAAAAAATAAAGATATAAAAAATACAATCACATTATAAAAATATATATATATTATGGGGCTGCAGCTGTAGCTCAGTGGCAGAGCGCTTGCCTAGCATGTGTGAGACACCAGGTTTGATCCTCAGCAGCACCACATAAAACTAAATAACTTTTTAAAAATTATGATGTACATAGTAAGTACATATAATTCTGTTAGTTAAAAAAAAAATTTAAATGTGGTTCTGACTTACTCCTTTCTCTTTTTTCTTCCAAACAACAACAAAAATGTAGTGGAGATCTCAGACTCAACTCCTCCAGCACCACTGGTGAAAGAAGTCACCAAGAGATTCTCCACCCCAGATGCTGCCCCTGTGTCCACGGAGCCAGCCTGGCTGGCTTTGGCCAAAAGAAAAGCAAAGGCCTGGAGCGACTGTCCACAGATTATTAAGTAAAGAGTGACTCTTACCCACTCCTATTGCCTGTTATTGGCTCCTCTCTTGCCCTTTTTATTTATTTATTTTTTATATGAGATGAAGAAACCAAGTTAGGGAAAAGAAGCATGTTTTATAGGTTCTAAAATAATGTTTAGCAACTGAACTGGTGGTGTTCATTGTAAAGAGTGTATTTGCACAACCCTAGGTCCTGGTGCCTTGAGCTCCCCTTAATTCTCAAGAGACAATTCCGTCCAAGGGACCACATGAAGCAAAATCTCCAAATCAAAAGCTCCTCATGAAAGCCTACCATGCCCATGCCATGGTCCTTCCACACGTGTACACCCACACACCATTCAGGACATGTGCTTTTGCCAACCTTTGTAATGATTTTTTGATTCTCTCCTCTTAATTTCTTCTATCCAAAACCTAATGCTACCATATATTTGGGTGCATCTATCCTTTCTACAGTAACGGTAAAAGGATTTTTACGTAGATTAAAACAAGAATGCCTATTCTCCTGAATGCAGTAACTGGGAATCACAAGGAGCAGTCTGGCTCCCAACTCTATGCCCATGTCCAGTTTTCATGAATTCCTCCCACCCTGAAGCTGTCACATGGAAGGCAAATCCATTCACTCTTCTAGCATACTGGGAATCCACAATATCATCAACACAGAGTCGCTGTCATAGTAGTACCCTCAAGGACATGTGAAGCATGTGGCCCAGTTGGCTCCTAGGGAACATTTTTATTTAATGTGGCAAAGAAAGGAGATTCTATATTAATTATAAGTTCTTGTTCTGGCTCTGAGACTCTCCACCTAGTGCAGTGGGTCATAAGGTGTCCGGGCTACATCCTAGGCCTACTGAGTCAATCCTGTGAGAGCAGGGCTAGGAATGTACATGCTGGCAAAATTCTTCAGGTGATGCTAATGTATGTAATGTTATGAACTTTGGGACTCACTTATTCTAATGTAATCTCATTGTATAGACTCTGAAGGGGCAGCTCGTCCAAGCAAAAGTGAGATAATGATAATTAACAAATTATCCAAATTACCCAAACCAGCTATTTATTAGAAGATTTGTCAGGTTATTTACGTTACATGACTGAAGATTCCCTTTGGTCTTTAGGGAAAATTTGCAGGAAGCCAAGATTTGCAGCCTTTGTACTAAGGATTTCCTGCAAGAAGTTTTTTTTTTCTTTATTACAATTGAGTAATTCATATTTAGAGTCAAATGTTCAGTAGCATTTAAAATTCAGAGCATTCACCTTGTTACCTTTAAAAAACATCTCAGAGTTTTAAGTGGCCTTGTTATTATCACACACATGTGCATACTAAAAAGGGATTTGACAGTTCCAAAGCCACATCTATTTGTTTTTATTTCCCTAAATTTGCTTTACATAGAACACAGAAATACCAGCAAATCCTCTCCCACCACATACTGTGGCACTAACTTTGTATTTCATGGTATTGGCATATTCCCCTTTTCATAGATTCTTACTCCAAAATATAGGTGCAAATTCTTTGCCCAGTGCAAGGGGAATTACATGCATTTTCCTCTCCTACAAAAACATTTATAGTATTGATAGTATTCATTATTACTTTTCTTTATGCTTACTCAATATGCAATGTGCTGTCATTTTATCATTTACCTTAAAGAACGGATGACAGCAAAGTAACTTACCATACTGAAACCATTCTTTCTAGAAATAATGGCTTAGCTTCACTGTAGCAGCTGGCATGTGTGGCCAAGTGGATAGTTGTTCTCTTGCAAATCTGATTTAATATTATATATATACTGGACCTTCAAACTGTTAAGAATCAATGTAACTTTTTTTTTTAATTGCTACTGGAAGCAATTAATATCCTACTGCACGTTTTCCACACTGATGCTCATTTCTAAGTCTTATGTGTAGGCATTTGTTAGTTCAATAACTTCCTCACTAATATACTTTTTAATGGTAATCGTCTACCTAGAGCCCTGGAACTATAGTGCTAAGGTAATTCTTCTGAATTGACTTTTTCTTTCATCCTCTCAGCTTTGGACAATATCACAGTAATGGCAGGGAACAGGTGAGGACATAAGGTCATTAACAAAGAATGGAAGCTTAGTCAAGTCTGTACTGGCTCAGGTCTCATACCAAGGAGAAATGCCTGAGTAAAAAATGCTCCATCTTTGTCTTTTTAAGAGTCTACTGGGGTAAAGGCAGTCACCATATTTATTTCTAACAACTTCTAAAGGGTACATGTTTCACATTTCATTTACACATCACCCCAAATTTGCACTAAATACCAATGAAGTGTTATTTTGCTTTAGTTGTGTGTTGTAGTCTTTTCTAAGCAACAAACTATAGGAAAATTCTGTAAAACCATATAAAAAGTTCAAGACAGTTTTTTTAAAAAATGAATGACTGCTACATTAAATACTTGAGGGTTTTGTTTTGTTTTGAATTTAAATACACTTCTCCTGGCAAAATTATAGATGATTAACCTCTGGTTCATAGACTTATATGTAAAACTAGAGTTTTCTGTTTACTTTTTTAATTTTTCAAGTGCAATTGTTTCTTACACAAACATTATTACTATTAAATTATCAGTTTAGCCAGTTATCTGCAAATATATAGTATGTATTCATTGTCTCCTCTTGTGACATTTAGTTTAATTGCTTATTTTAAAGCAGAAATATTAGCTACAAGTGTCTTGCAATATTTTTACCAACAATAAAGTTAAGTAGAGACTTAATGAAAATACCTTAGTGTGATTTTAATATTATTTTGGGATTTTGGTTGTATAAAGTTTTATTGTAAAATGTCCGTTATTGAAGGGAAAATGATCTTTCAATAAAAAATACCATCAAGATCTTTGGTACTGATGAATTTCCTTTTTAAGCTGAAGGTTTTACTTATCTGATGACCATCTACAAGCAGTCTCATAGTTACAAAGTTTTGGAAACAAGAATTTCAAAGTGTTTTATATAATACTTTATTATACTTTTCCTAGGTATTTGGAAAACAGGGACAAATATATTAACAGGGACAAATGTTTGTCTCAATCCTGAATGACCTGAGTCTCAAGACAAAATAATACTGCAGCCCCCTTACAGTGCAGGTCGTATTCAGGCAGCATCAGCTTTAGTTGAGAGCCTGACAGTGCAGCTAGGACTGACTCACAGGGGTGGACAAGAGAGAAGTAAGGTCAGTCAGGCACTTGTCTCAGCTGCCAAAAACACATCAATCTAGAGAATGCTATTTTAATGCAATATTTAAAAAAATCAAAATGCAAAAAATCCACAATGGATAAAAGTCCAAAATTTTAAGACAAGACAGGTTCAAGATTACCAATTTTCCTTTTGCTACAGGCTCCTGTGTGGCTCATCAGGGCACCCCATTCCCAGCCTTGCTCAACCCAGATCCACACAAGAGCTCCAAGTGATTACGCACATTAAAACTGGAGATGCACTGATCTAAAAGGTGGAAGAAGGGAGGTCTTTTAGAAAGCCAACACTAAAATCCCCTGCCTGGGGCACTGTCCGTCATGGATCTTGAGAGACAGCACCCACTTCCCACCACAGATGCCTATGTGTTTTACTATACTGCTTTGAGAGTGCAGAACCTGTTTCACTTTGAATTGGAAGAGAATGATTTGGGAGCAACTGACCAAAAGATGGAGGAACTAAGAGGAAGGCAGTAGTGATGCTAGTTATGGGAACAGTGCCCAGTGTTAATGGAGATAACCATAAGTGGAGCATTTAGAACTTAAAGGTTAGCAACCACCTTGGTGAAGAATTTTGAAGCAGGCTCAAGCTGTGTAGCCAGGAACAATGAATGCCTAAAAGCACCATAGATCAACTTGAAATAGCACAATGTGTACCTTATTCTACACTGGTACTTTAGTTCATTTAAAAAATATCAATTATGGGGATGGGCTGTAGCTCAGTGGTAGAATACGTACCAACTTGCACAAGTTCCTGGTTTGATCCTCAGCTACACACACCACCAACAACAAATGAATAGTGTATTACATCACTGTCTGTTTCTAACCCATTAAGTTATATTTAGATCTTTCTTTTCCACAGGAGTCTTTTCTTAAAACCCCAAAAACCCAAACCCACAAAACTAGCCACAGAAATATCACCAATAGGACTTAAGAAAATATGTGTGCATGTATTTGTGTGTGTGTGTGTGTGTGTATATACATGTGTGTATATATGTATACATACACACACACACACACACACACTATATATATATAAAATGTGTAGCCTAATGTGGTTCTGCAGAGAAACAACCAAGAGGAGATCGACTAACTGACTATGGGAATTAACTCATCTGATTATAGAGACTGAGAAGTCCCACCATCTGCTGTTTGCAATATGGAGACCCAGGAAAGCACATGGTATAATTCAGTTCAAATCCCAAAACCTCAGAACACAGGGGCCTGAGAAGCTAGGAGAGATAGCAACTGCTAGTGTTAAGTCACATAGTCCAAAAGCCCCAAAACCAAGAGCTCTGATATCCAAGGGCAGGAAAAGATAATTACCGTAGTTCAAGAAGAGAATCTGTCCTTTTTCTGTCTTTCTGTTCTATTTAAGCCCTTAAAGATTGGATAATGCCCCCTCCCACAGTGGCCCATTGGTAAAGGCAGACCTTTATTCAAGTCTACTGCTTCAAATTCAAGTATTACTCTGTTCTAAAAACATCCTCACAGACACACCCAGAAACAGTGTTTTACCAACTGTCTGGCCATTTGTCTTAGTCCATTTTCTGTTATAACTGAATACCACATTAACAAAGAATAAAAGTTATTTTGACTCACAGTTCTAAAAGCTGGGAAGTTTAAGATTAGTAGCTGTATCTCATGAGGTTCTTTTTGTTGGTGGGGACTCTCTGCAGAGTCCAAGGCTGTGCAGGGCATCACATGGCAAGATAATGTTCTAGCTCAGGTCTCTTCTCTTCTTATAAAGTCACAGTCCCACCCTTGTGGCCTCACTTAACCTTAATCATCTCGGAAAGGTCCCACTCTAATTTTATAGATTAAGTTTCTACCTCCCAATACCTTACAATGGGGATTAGATTCCAACTTAAGTTTTGGTGGAATATTCAAACCACAGCAGCATCCCTTCAACTAATTAAAAATTTTTGACATATAAAATCAACCACCACACCTAATTAAAAGAAAGCATTAATAAATATATTGACATGTTTTGTCTTTTCCTTCTTAAAGTTTTTGCTGCTCCTACAGGAAGTAAAGTATGCTTGTTCTCTATTAATAAAGTAGAACAGGCACATTTCTTAACCAAAATATAATCTCTAATATAAAATAAGACTATCCTCATGCTCTATCATGATTAAATATTTTCAAACATCTCACAGATAGAAATTGGACTTATTTTTGACTTCCACTCAATAAATCCAAACAATAAATATAATTATTTCTACACCCAATAATAAGCATTGATTCCCAGACTACAGGAGAGGAGAACACTTCTCCAGGAAGTTCATACACACTTTGTAATTTTCCACTATGAGATTCCAAGATCCACAGTTTCCCATCAGTAGATGCTGCTGCCAGTAACATTTCATTGCTACAATTGTGGTTATGGAAAACAAACGGTGTTGCATACACCCTTGAAGTAGTTTCAAATTTCCACTGGAGATGACCTTCCATATTACAACAGTAGATAAAGAAGTCATGGGAACCAAAAAATATTTCTTGCTCTGATGCTGCAATACATGGGGACGAAAAGATTGGTCCACTGGTAGAGTACTGCCAAACCTATACAAGGAAAGTAAAAGCAAAAATAATGCATTCACCTAATTGCAAACTTCTGCCTTAGATTGAAGTCCTACAAGTTCTACAAGATTCCTTAATACAAATATAAACGAGGTCAGCTTTTTGATTGGTAACTACACATACAGATAACAATGCCTTCTTTAAAAAGTAACACCCTTATAGTAACTTCTGTCCCAGTAGTAAAATCCAGGACAAAATACACTGAAGCATTCTTATTGTAGGATATTAAGTAAAATTAATTTTCAACCCTTTTGAGAATTATTACTGTTATGTTCAGAGAATTCAATGTATCTTATTAAAAACTGCATTTTAGCCAAGCGTGGTGACGCACGCCTGTAATCCCAGCACTTTGGGAGGCTAAGACAGGAGAATTGCAAGTTCAAAGCCAGTCTCAGCAAGGGTGAGGCACTAAGCAACTCAGTGAGACCCTATCTCTACATAAAACACAAAATAGGGCTGGGGATGTGGCTCTGTGGTTGAGTACCCCTGAGTTCAATCCTTGGTACCCCCCCCCCAAAAAAAAAATATATATATATATAAAATAGGGCTGGGGATGTGGCTCAGTGGTGGAATGCCCCTGAGTTCAATCCCTGGTATTCTCCAAAATAATAATAATATATACATACTACTTTGTAAATAAAATTAAGTGAATGTATTAATAAGTTCATCACAAATTGTTGCACAGAGCAAAGTGCTAAGTTATGAAGAACGAATGTAAATTAAAAGCATAAGAATCAAGCTAGGAGCTGGGGGCTGTGGTGCACGCCTGTAATCCCAGCAATTTAGAAGTCTATGGCAAAAGGATCCCAAGTTTAAGACCAGTCAGCCTCAGCAACTTAGTGAGGCACTAAACAATTTAGAGACCCTTTCTCAAAATAAAAAATAAAAAGGGTTGAGGACTTAGCTCAGTTGTAAAGTGCCACTGGGTTCAATCCCCAGTATAAAAAAACCAAAGGATACAAGATCAAGCTCAGTTGTCAATGAGCTAACTTTCTTATAGGCCAGTATATTCTCAAATCTACAACATAATTCCCCAAATCAAGCATGCAGCAGTTGTGCATAAAGAAAACAAAAAAAGATGTGCATAAAGGAGCCACTGCAGAAATTTACAAAAGTGTAGATTATCCCAAGGAAAGAACTAATTTAACCCAGAAAAAGCCTACCTTGTCAGTCATAAAGTTGAAGGACGAAACCAACACAGAATGGAATTCTAACTGCACAGCATATTTTGGTTTTCATATTAAAAAGCAAAGGCATCTTTAAACTTACTTTTCTTCCTCGTACTGGGGATTAAACCCAGGGATATTCTACCACTGAACTAGATACCAAGTCCTTTTTATCTTTTGAGGTAGGGTCTTGCTAAATTGCTCAAGCTGGACTTGAACTTTCAATTCTTTTTCCTCATCCTCCTGAGTAGCTGGGATTAAAGCATGCACCATTGTGTCCAGCTCCTTTAAACTTATTGCTGTGGTTTAGATATTAGTTGTCCCCAAAAGCTCACGTATGAGACAATGCAAGGAGGTTTAGAGGAGAAATGATTAGGTTATAAGAGCCTTAACCCAATCAGTGAATTAATCTTGATGGATTAACTTGAGTGGAAATTCAAGGCAGGTAGGGTGTGGCTGAAGGAAGTGAGTCACTGGGGTGTGCCTTTGGGGTATGTATTTTGGATTTCTTTTCTTTTTTTTTTGGTACTAGAGATTGAACTCAGGGGCACTTGACCACTGAGCCACATCCCCAGCCCTATTTTGTGGTTTACTGTAGAGACAGGGTGTCACTGAGTTGCTTAGCGCCTCGCTGTTGCTGAGGCTGGCTTTGAACTGGCAATTCTCCTGTTTCAGCCTCCGTAAGTGCTGGCATTACAGGCTTGCGCCACCGTGCCCGGCTTGGGGTATGTATTTTGTATCTGGCAAGTTGCCTCTCTCTCTGCTGCCTGACCAGCAGAGACTGTTTAGCTCCACCACACTCTTCTGCCAGGATGTTCTGCCTCACCTTGAGCTCCGAGGAATGGGGCCTGCTGTGCATCAACTGACTGACTGTGATCCTGCAAATACACTTTTCTTCCTCTACAATTTTTAAAAAAAAATTTTTTTTTTAGTTGTCAATGGATTTTATATATTTGTGGTGCTGAGAATCAAACCCAGTGTCTCACACATGCTAGGCAAGTGCTCTACCACTGAGCCACAACCCCAGCTCTTCCTCTACAATTGTTATAGTCTTTTAGTCACAGAAAAAGCTGACTAAAACAAAACACTAATATAACCTCTACAGAAATTATAATAAAACTGGGAAAACATTGTTAAAAATTTAAAACCTGAGGGTGAGATATGGCAAAAGAAATGAACAATGTTTAGGTAGAAATCTTTAAACCCACTATATCATCATTCAAATAATAAACCTACGACCTGACAATTAAGTAGAACTAGCCTGAACACAGTGCACTGAATAATGACGTTCAAAATTTTATTTCCATTGTCACTTGCTACTATGCCTATAAGAAAGATATATAGGATTGGGGCTATAGCTCAGTGGTAGAGCACTTGCCTAGCACATGTGAGACACTGGGTTCCATCCTCAGCACCACATAAAAAAATAATAGTATTGTGTCCATCTACAACTATAAATGAAAAAAAAAAGATATATAAAAGATAACTATAACTTTCTTACCTGTTGTCCCAAGTGAGTAAAGCAGAGTAAATTCTCATCTACACAGCCAATAAAAATATATCGCTGGCAACACCGTGGGGAGGAGAAGAGTGGTTTTCCACAGGAATGTTTCCAAACTATGTTTCCAGTAGCCTATAGTGGGCAAAAAGTATTTCATCGCTCTTAAAATCATTCTAAAAATTGGTTGCCCTTTTTAAATCAAACTCATGAATCTCCCAGAGGCAGAGCTAGAACATCAGGAATTGCCACACTAGTATGCCGACTACTGAAGAACACGTGTACACAGCTGTAAAATTAATCAGCACTAATTATGAGCGCCAGGATAAAAAGCTACAAGAAAACCAAAGGAAAAAAGCACATAAGCTCTAGACATAGAGAAAAAAAGAGGGCTAGGGATAGAGCTTTTGCTAGGCAGAATGGCCCCTCAAAATATAAACAGACATTTTAAAAAAATAAAACAAAAACCCAGATTTCTCCTTATAATAGGCAAGCAGTTCCTAAGATAACTAGGAAAATTGTCTTAATAAAAAACAGGTAAAAATAAAACATACAAACGAACTCAGATTTTCTCATCTTTCTAGACTTCTCGTCAATCATTTTTAACAAATCCACGCTCATTAATATATGAATTATATCTAACTGAAAACTACTCACACTTTCAGAATCCAAAGCAAAAATAAAAGAAAATTAAGGAAAAGAAAATACAAACACACACACTTTTTTTTTTACTTACAGGATTTATAGCCAGTAAAAGTCCTCCTAGTGTAGCACAATACAAATGATGTGGAATCAGGTTCAAACAAGGAGAAGAAAAGATAGTTCCTCCACACGCTAACTTCCAAACACACTTTTTTTCCTACAAATAAGAGTGGGAAATAATTGGGCTTTGCTGGTGGTAATAAATCCATATATCCCACCTCTCATGTGTACATCTAGTTAACAAAGGTTTTAACTCAGTGAAAAACACATGCTCATTGTGGAGAATCAACTTGGTATAAAGACAACAAAGGACATCACCCAGATATACTGTTAATATTTTAGTATTTTCCCTTTTGATCTTTTTGGTATATGTGTACCTGTGCAGATTAATACAGTTGAAATAATTCTAAATAAATACCCTGGTACCATGTTTTTCTCACTTATTTTGTAAAATGACTTAAATATAATTTATTTGTAATATTCCATACGAACATAAAATAATTTCTCTCTCTACCTAACCACTAAAAGTTGCTTTGAACCAATTACTAGGTATTATAAATGATTTGTTTGTTTTTGTGGGACTTGGAGTCAAATCCAGGGGAGCTCTACCACAGAGCAACCTCAGCCCTTTTTTTATTTTGAGACAGGATTTTGCTAAGTTGCTGAGGCTGGCCTCAAATTTGGCATTCTCCTGCCTCAGCCTCCCAAGAAACTGAAATTACAGGCATGTACCACTGCACCTGGCTCTTAAACAACTTGGAAACAGACATCCTCGTACATGTATTTGTCTATTTCCGATTATTTTGCCAGGTTAGAATCCTAGAAGAATTTTACTGGATCAAAAGGAAACTGCTATCTGTGATCAAACTGTCTTCCTTAGAGGCCTCACCAGTTACAACCTTCTACCACTCCCATCAGCATTTTTGTTATCATTCCAACATTTTTTCTAATCTAATACTATTTATCTTATAGTTTTGATTTTCATTCCTTTGATTATTAAAGGTATAAAACATTTACATATATTCATTAGCCATTTTTTCTTTGGGGTCCTAGGTGTTTATAACCCTTAAATTTATTTTACTATCAAGGTCTTCATTATTTTTCTATAAATTTGTATTTGTTTTTTATTTTAATTTATACTTACAATTTTTTTTTTACTCTTTCACAGTTATTTCAAACTTTCCCAGCTTGTTTCTTCTATTTTTATAATTCTTACATTAACTTTTGTACTTTTATGTAATCAGTTCTTAAAATATCTTACTGATATCTTATGTGTAATTTTTTTTCTACTGTTAAGATAGTAATTCTAGGTTTTCTATATTTCAAAATGTATTTGTGCTAAATTTGGTAAGGAAATTAAAAATGTCTTATTAACTGATATGTATAACTACAAAGCTCTAATAAAAAAGTCAATGCCTTTCGACCGATGAATGGATAAAGAAACTGTGATACATATACACAATGGAATATTACTCAGCAGTGAGAGAGAATAAAATTATGGCATTTGCAGGTAAATGGATGGAGTTGGAGAACATCATGCTAAGTGAAGTAAGCCAATCTCAGAAAACCAAATGCCAAATGTATTCGTTGGTAAGTAGATGCTGATCCATAATGTGGGGGAGGACACGAGAAGAATGGAGAACTCTGTTCACAGGGGTGGGGGGGGAGGCAGGGGGACAGTAAAGATGGTAGCATATGATGGACATCATAGCCCTAGCTTTATGTACGACTGCAGGTGTGTGGTGATTCTACATCACATACAACCAAAGAAATGAAAAGTTGTGCTCCGTCTGTGTACAATGAATCGTACCCTGCTATCATGTAAACCTAAATAGAACAAATAAATAAATAAATAAATAAATTTTAAAAATAAAAAAATTTAATTAACACCTTAATAGTTAATACTTATTCCTAAACTCAACAGCACCTGATGGTTTCTTACTTCTCTATGCTTATAGTACAAGACCAATGAGATGAGTGCTTACATAAATATCTAAAGCATACACATGCTTGTCATGAGATCCAATATAAAGAAGGCCTGTAGTAGGATCCACAGTTGCTGAGCTTTTGACAGCGTCCTCAGTAGTAAACATCCAGTATTTTTCTCCATTAATACTTTTCAGAACATAAACTAATCCATTGTAACAACCTAAACAAAATATAAAAGATGAGATTTAGATATATCACTAAAAGATTTCTTTTCTTTTCTTTTTTTTTTTTTGGTACTGGGGATTGAATTTAGGGGCTCTCAACCACGGAGCCACATCCCCAGCCCTATTTTGTGTTTTATGTAGAGACGGTCTCACTGAGTTGCTTAGCGCCTCGCCATTGCTAAGGCTGGCTTTGAACTCGCGATTCTCCTGTCTCAGCCTCCCTAAGTGCTGGGATTACAGGCTTGCGCCACCGCACCCGGCTAAGATAACTTATTTTAAGTGTCCTCATCTGAGATTTATTGGTTAATGTCCCACTCAGCACAGATTTGTTAGCCTATTACCCAGACTGTTTCTTTCCTGTCCTAACTTTTCTACCATTTATCTCTGTCACTTTCCTGTGAGACCCAAGGAACTCCTAGAGTAAGCCAGGCCAGAGAACCTAGATCAATGCATTCACAAGAGACTCTTATGGACTTCTCCAGCTCAGCCACATCCCAAAGCTTGGATTCCAGAAGTTAGAAAACAACTCTCTAGCCTAAATCATAACAATTTGTATTGGATGCTCTTTGTATGTATTCAGTCCCTATGTTCATTCATCTCATTTAAATTTTAGCAATGTAAAGCAGAAACCGAATGAACAGTAGTCACTTATATAAAACACTTATTTAGTAGTGAAATTTTTTTTTTTTTTTAATGTATGAGGTACTGAACTCAGGGATGCTTTACCACTGAGCTACACTCTCAGCCATTTTTATGTTTTATTTTGGTACAGTCTCATTAAGTTGTTCAGGTTACCCTTGAACTTGTGATCCTCTTGTTTCAGCCTCCTGAGCAGCTGGGATTATAGGCATGCACCACTTCACTGCTAATAATTAAAAAGTAGTATGAAGTGCTTCACAACCAAGAAAACAATAAAGCATGGCATGGCAGAGAAAAGATTTGACAAATCTGGATTCAAACTTCATCAAGGCTGACACAAATCATCCAGACCAGTGAGCCTCAGTCTATTCTTCTGCAGAATGTGGATTCATCTACTTCAAGGGTTATTATAATAAGAAGTGCTAACATTATTAATAGTTAATTGTTCACTGAGCATTTACTATGTGTCAGGTACTATGCTAAGTATTATATACCCATTAACTTATTTAAAACTCATTGAAGTAAGCACTACATAAAAAAGCACTATCTGCCTTTTACAGATGACAACATGAGACAGCAAGTTACTTGGGAAAAATTACAATGGTAACATGTGGCAGAACCAGTATTTAAATCTAAGAAGTCAAGCTCTACAGCCTGTGTTCTTAATAACAACACTAGACTGCTTTTCCCAGATTACAGCCATGGATGAGACGACAGGGCAGGGATATATTCATATACCTAGTTGGAAGTAGGAGTGGTCAAAATCTACAAAGACGTTACTCGACTTCCCTGTAATGCATCCATATGTAAATCAAAAGAATTTGAGGATAGTTATTTAGGGCAATTTCACTGGCCTCCATTCTCTAGAGGGCAATGCCCATGGCCAAGACCACTGCTGCTCACTTGAAGTTCAATTTTCAATATACTTTTTGTGCTGTCTTTTTTCTGGAGGTAACTACTTAATGGCAAAATAGTGGACTCCTGTATAGGAATAACATTTCTTTCAGTTAAATTCAATTCCAAAAACATATATAAGAATATCATTGTGACTTTGGGTAGGCAAAGATTGCTTAGGTACAACAACTCAATAAAAAACAAATAGCCGAGTGCAGTGGCGCACGCCTATAATCCCAGCACTTTAGGAGGCTGAGACAGGAGAATCGCGAGTTCAAAGCCAGCCTCAACAACAGCAAGGCACTAAGCAACTCAGTGAGACCCTGTCTCTACATAAAACACAAAATAGGGCTGGGGATGTGGCTCAGTGGTCGAGTAACCCTGAGCTCAATTCAAAACAAATAAATCAAGCAGGGTGTGGCAGCACATACCTGTAATCCCAGCAACTCAGGAGACTGAGGCAAGACTAACACAAATTCGAGGACAGTTTGCACAATTTAGCAAGACCCTGTCTCAAAATAAAAAACAAAAAAGGGCTGGGATATAGCTCAGTGGTAGAGGGCCCCTGGGTTCAATCCCTAGCACCAGAGGGAAAATAGATTTTACCAAAATTAAGAACTTCTCTTCAAAATATACTACATAATCCCAGCTGAATCAGGAGACAAGATGCCAGAGGATCATAAATTCAAGGCCAGCCTGGGCAATTTAGCAAGACCCTGTCTTAAAATTAAAAATAAAAGGGGCCTGAGGATGTAACTCAATGACAGAAGGTCCCAGGGTTCAATCCCTAGCAGTGCAAAAAGGAAAAAAATACAATAATAAAGAAACTATATTAAGAAAACGATAAAACAAGCAACTGACTAGGAGAAAATATATCTGATAAAGGACTCATATCCAGGGCTGGGGATGTAGCTCAGTGGTAGAGAGTGTGCCTAATATGCAAGAGGCCCTGGGTTCAATCCCCAGCGTTGCAAAAATAAAATAAAACATACCAAATAGGACTTGTATCTTGTAATTTGCATTTCCCTAGTGACTGATGATGTTGATCAGTTTGTCTTTTTTTCAGTACTAGGGATTGAACTCAGGAGCACTTTACCACTGAACTAAATCTCTAGTCCTTTTGGGGTTTTTTGTTTTGTGTTATTTTGTTTTAAGTTGTAGAAGAACATAATACTTGTATTTTATATTTTTATGTGGTGCTGAGGATTGAACCCAGTGCCTTACACATGCTAGGCAAGTGCTCCACTCCTGAGCTACAACCCCCACCCCATCTCCAGTTCTTTTTAATTTTTATTTTGAGACAGTCTCATAAGTTGCTTAGGGCCTTGCAATGCTGCTGAGGCTGGCCTTGAATTTGTAATCTTCCTGCTTCAGCCTCCCTATTCACTGGGATTATAGGTATGAGCCACTGCCCAGTTTGTAGAGCAGCTTTCATAAGCTTATTTGCAATCTGTTATCTTTTATAAAGTGTCTGTTAAAATCTTTTGTGCATTTTTTTAAACTTTTGTTTTTGAGATAAGGTGTTGGAATTTAGCCCAGGTTGATCCATGGTCTCAAGAATCTAGACTTAAGGCCTGTGGTCCCTCAGAACAAGGATGCTTAAACTCATACCCAATCTAGCTGCTTAAAATACAAACAGGAATTTCAACCAGCTGATTTTGGGATGGGCATTATTCTAGAACCTAAAATCTTATGTAAAACCGAAAGTTTCCTGTACTATAATTTTCAGAATGTAGGTGTTTAAAATGAAATTATCAAATTGCCGGGCGCGGTGGCTCAAGCCTGTAATCCCAGCACTTAGGGAGGCTGAGACAGGAGAATCACGAGTTCAAAGCCAGCCTCAGCAATAGCGAGGCGCTAAGCAACTCAGTGAGACCCTGTCTCTACATAAAACACAAAAATAGGGCTGGGGATGTGGCTCAGTGGTCGAGTGCCCCTGAGTTCAATCCCCAGTACCAAA
>PVHX01006308.1:35331-102230 GCA_004024805.1 Geosciurus inauris | reverse complement strand
ATGGGGACAGCAAGGGTGATGGAATATGATGGTCATAATAACCCTAACTTTATGTATGACTGCATATATGATGTGATTCTATACAACTTACAACTAGAGAATTGATATGTTATCCTCTATCTATGTACAATGAGTCAATTTACACTGTCAACATGTAAGCCTAAATAAAACAAGAATAAAAATTAAAAAAAAAAATTCAGGGAGCAAGACATGGGTATGCTTGCGTTTTATAAGTGATATATTTTTATAAATCAGTCTAACACTTTACTTTTGAACAAGTACTTCAGTTCTAAAAATAATAAAGTGGATGACATAACCTGAGTATAGAGAAAAAAGTCCCCATGGAAACCAATTTTTTAAAAAATGGACACAAGAGTTAAGAGGAGATTATCATTTTAATAGATTCTGACTCACTGTTGTTTTTTGTCATTTTGTTTATTTATTTATTTTCAATTTGAAAGGCTTACCATCTTGCTGGCCATGAAGAGTCTGGGGACTTTGCATTCTTTCCTCAAGATTAGAGCTAAGATCAGAGTTCACAGCTGACATCCGTGTTGAGTCACTCATGTCAAATTCATCACTTTCTATTGAACTTTCATCCTGAAAATGGTTTTAAAATAACATCAAGTGTCATAAAATATACTACATTCAAACAATGACCATTTTATCTACATGGTCAATTAGAGGTTATCCAGTAATAAGCTTTTACAGAACTCAGTAAAATGTTACATGCTAATAGATTATTGAAATAACAATGCAGTAATTTCTCCTTTCAAGCAATTTTAAGACCGGTGAATATTCAAACAATATATCTATACACATGCATATTTTAAAGACAAAACAATAGATTTAAGGAGAATGTAGTTTGGAAAATAGCCCGAGGAGTTAAAGAATGAATTTTTTTAAGCAAATGCTTCCTAGAAAAGTCAACCATAAAACATGACATATAAAGAGAAATATAAGCTTTTATTAAAAATGAGATGACTTGATAAAATATTATAAACACAAATCTTAGAATGAAGTAAAGTTTTCATAAAAATTTTCACTGGCAAACAGAATGGATTCTAATAATAGACAAATATACATTGTCTAGATGCAAAGTCTGCATTTGATACAGAGCAAGGCAATCTTGGTACATCATCTATCTTTGCTTATAAGTGAATATAAATTGCACTGCAACCATAAAACATGAGTTCTAAGTAAAATTGTGCAAGATTCATTTAGTAAAATCAGTTCACAAAATGGCTTAATTACCAAAAGGCCATTTTGCCAAACAACAAATTCATCAAAACCTATAAAATACTAACTTAAACTACATCTAGGATATTTTGCTTCAGTCATTTCACCAAAGCAAACTCCTTGGAGAACTAATTTTTTGATAAATGGTGTGTTTAAAGAGCAGGAAGTGCTGAAAAACCTGGGTCAAATGTAAATATTTCCTCAAAATCACCAAGTTAGACTTTAATTTGTAAGTGTTTGACTGGAAAGTTTAACATATAATTAGCAGCTGCATTGTGCAGACACTGTTCTTCATATCTGCTCACTCAGTCATCACCACAACCCGTAAGCTAGGAACTATGATTCACACAATTCTATCCATGAAGAACTTGAATCACAAAGAAGTTAAATAACTGCCCCCACTACTTTACATCAAAATAGGGATTCATATGGAGTTACCCAGGCCTGAGGAAACAGCTTCGTTGAATAGGAAGAGTTACCTTGGTTTCCAAAAATAACATGCTGGTATCAGCAAAGAAGCTGTCATTGTTAGGGGGCAGTTCTGGTAGACTAATAAACTGGCCTTCAGGTCCATAGGTCAGACCCAGGTGATTCTGGTGCCAAATCTTCACAAAGGTCTGACTGTGCGTAGGCTTACTGAGTAGCACTGGCTTTTCATTAATTCAGCAAGGAAATGCTACCTTGGAAGACCTCTGGGCAATCTGTCACACAGACTTCTAGTGACATGAACTTTCTTTCAATACATTGTTTTCCCAATTCTAAGAAAATCCAAAGTATCTGTGATTGATATATATATAACAGTTTATATATATTAAATTTTATATATACTAAATTTTAGTAGCATAGTAGCATATATATATATCATATACATACATATGTGTGTGTGTGTATACATACACATATATATGAGAAAAATAAGAGAATCAAATGTGGACTTCAATGTAATCAGCATTATCATATTCATGTACATATATATACAGTTATTCTTTAGATACACTATACATAGTGTCTGTGCTACTATAGTATTTTAGAGGATCTTCTCAGGAACCAGACTTCCTGGATTTCGACCCACGCTCTGCCACATACTAGATTCCCCTTAAGCCAGTTACCTCCTGTTCCTCTATTTTTCCACCCGTACAGTGGGAATAATAGTCATACCAATCACTAGGGTTATATGAGGATTGTGGGTATATTTAAAATAGGTAGAATTATGTCAGGCATAAAATAAGCACAATATAATGTTATGATACTGCTATGTAGAATACATAACAATTTTTAGAGCAGAATTAGATACATAAATAATGTGTGAACATATACAATACAATAAAATAAATTGTAGTAGCATAGTAAAGGTGAAAAGTACCATATATATATTTATCATGCACTAATTAAAAAAATAACAGTTATAATAAAAGGGAGATCAGTAGAGTGCAGCAAGCAAATCAGGGAGAGGGATGAAAGAAGAGAAAGGGATGGTACTGGGGAATAAGATTGATCAAATTATGTTACCTACATGCATGAATATGACATAATAAATCCATTATGTATGATTATAATGCACTAATAAAAAAGAGAAAATGTGTTTCTAACTGGTTTTGTGTTCCACATTAATAGTCTTTAAAAGTATTTCTTATCTATGCCACAAAAAGATGACTACATATTATCTGTTTCCATGGCATTTATATATGTGAAAAATGCACATGTATGTGAGAATGCATGTGTCTGTGTGTGTATAAAGAGTGAGACATACAGATTCAAGTCACATTCTGTTCTATGAAAAGGTTGCACAAACTGCTACAGCACATTATGGATAATCAATAAACATTTTATCACCACTTAAATGATACTCTTGTCAGTACTCTTTTAAAGAAATTTGGACAGGAGATTAAAGTGTTATGTAACCAAATGTACTGTTAAATACTTTTGTTCCTTAAAAAAAATCACCAATTTTAACGTATTTATTATCACAAGCAACTTAACGATTGAGAACATTTTAAATATTTCCCTCCACATGACCTATGAAATATGATTCACTTGTCATAGTTCTCCTTATTTAAATATTAATTGCCATACATTTTTCTGAAGAGCTCTAATTTGATTAAGTGCAGCTGTCCATTCTGTAAGTTCTATTCCAAATATTCATCAATTAAATTATTCTCTTTTAATAAAAGGTTGCAAAGGTTTATGAAATATCAGAGTTTGGCTTTTTATCAACATAGAGAAAATATTAATCTTAGTAGGAAGAAGCTATGGGAAGTTTTTAAGAAAACCATGGCCAGCTATCATAGTGATTGTCTCCCTGAAATTTAGTTTAAGGAAAATCAGAAGAAATATTTTACTATAATAATTTTTTTTCCTTTTAAAAATGTATTTACTTATCTTTAAAAGTTTTATTATTATGCTTCTATGTCTGTTTTGAGAAGTTGCTGGTAATGGAGCCATCCGATAAGCTCCGTTTCATTGTGGTTTCCAAGTTCCAGATTTTGCCTCTAAAGAGTCTCTACCATATTACCACTGATTCCCATTGCTATTGTCCTGATTGGATGAAAATCTCACTTTCCCTTTGCTGAATAACATACTAATCAATTCCTAATTATCTTACCCACCTCCATTTTCTCCCACACCATTCCTACCTAACACCTACAAGTAAATTAATTTTCCCATTTCTGAACATGCCATTTCCCTGCTCATATATTTATGGCCATTATCTTACTAAATAACGTGTGACTGAATTAATCACTTAGGATTTTTTGTAAGATTGCTTGAAAATCATCCCCACCAATCTCATCTTTCTGGAGTTGTTTTTTCATTTACCTATGCTCAAGTCAAATTAAAGTCTGTATTATTAGCATTGGTATACAATACACCAGTTTAAATTTTATTATGCATGTGTGTATACTTTGTTAAAAATTCAAATCCCCACATCTCACACTTCATACCTGGAACTTGACTGTTGGGTGGGTTCCTACATCATGTAGTTCAAAAAAGTCCCGGATGTCTCTAATACTGAATAGCATCGCCCAGTGTTACTACAGAAAACATTCTGCAAATGCTGGAATTGCTCTATAGTGTTCTCTAGTCAGTAAACGAACTACTAGCCACAATGGCTAGTAAACACTGAAATGTTGTCAGTGTTACTTAAAAATTTTTAATTAATTTTGATTAAGCCTCAATTAAATTTAAACATTCACATATAGTTAAATACTACCATATTTACCAGCGCAAATTTCGCAATCCTTCAAGTGGCAGATCTTGAAAATACATCCAATCGTTTACTATTAGCAATGCAGTAAATAATCTAATACATAAATGGTTTGGTACTTGATATTTCTTTGTATAAATTTCTAGTCAAATCATATAAATATATTTAAAAATTTTTTAAAAACTGTTGTCAAACTCTTCTCCAGAAAGTTTGTTTTAATTGAAATTCTCATCAACAGTGTGTAAGAAGGTCAACTGGATACTGTATTTCATAAAATCTTTCTCAGTGTGATAACTCCAAATAAGTTAATTCATTAAAATTTTATTTTGGCAAACATAGGAAGTTGGTTTTTTTTGCATGGTTAATGACTATTGTAGTAGATAGTCTCCAAAGATAGTTTCAACAGCTCCTGCCCTCGCTGTACTGATTCATGCCATTACTCAGGCCAAGAGTCAGTATCAATTTCCCCCCTCCTTAAAAGTGAGCTGACTTTGTTATTTTTATTTTTTAGCCAAAAGAATGTGTCAGAGTGATATTATGACAGACCAAGAAGACCTGGGAATTTCTGCTTCCTATCTCTTGGAAGTTAGCTGCCATGTAAGAAACTGGACTACCCCGAAGTCAGGATACAGTGAAGAAGCCCAAACTAGCTAGATAAATAGAGATTATGAAGAGGAACATCTAGAAATCAAATATTTAAGTGGAGCTTTTTTGGACCAACCATATAGTTTAGTTCAGCTGCCAACTGAGTGTAATTCAGTAAATGGTCTTCATTTATGCCATGGATAACAAAATAAATCCCCGAGTGAATCCAGTAAGAATTCTTAACCCACAAAACAATGAAAAATGATTACTTATTGTTGCATTAAGCAACTAAGTTTTGGGGGTGTTACACAGCAATTAATAGCTGAAAACCATCTACTCTTTCTCCTTTATGATACACCATTATCATTCTATGTACATTAATTGATTCAAGACAGTGAATAGTTAGTAATAATTTAAAATTTCTGTGTCATAGATGAGGCAGATGTTAGGCTCTGACGTCAAGTACATTGAGTTTGAAATATCTGATCTTCTCTGAACCAGTTTTATCATTATGGTTTGTTTTATTAGCTCAAAGTCCTGGCTTACTTATTACAAAACGGCAATGGAGTAATGTGTTATAAAAATTAAATTAGATGACACAGATAAAACTTCTATAAGATAAGACAGAGTTCCTGCTATCACTCCACAAGGACTTTTTAAAAAATGTATGGATCCATTAGTGAAATATTTTACAAAATTTACACTTGAGAAAACTACCCTTTGTTGCAATCATTTGCTTGTCTCCAGATTAGTCTTCCTCTTTTCTCTGAGTTTTGTTTAGGTTCTCTTTCACTCACTTCAGTGCAACTGGTGTCTAATCTGTGATGATTTCTGTCACTTTCATGAACAGTCCCCCAAAGATCTTATTCTCCTCCTTTTCAGTCAGATTGCCCACATAATCATGCCCTAGCCATTCTGTTAACTGACTGCATAATCTTGATTTCAAGTATTCTGTTCTCTGCATAGTATCTCAAATTTTCCATATCTCCCCTTCTAGCATCCCAATTCCACCTAAATTTCTGCTCCACTAATATTTATAACCCATTCATCCTTTCACTGACCTCTCATCTTCTTTCTCACCTCTATCATGACCTTGCTCATCATTTCAACATGGCTAAAATTCAACTTTTTGTCATTTTAATCATACCTTTGTGTGCCACATTTCCTTCTCCCAAGCCCTTAAACATAATTAATTCCAATTTTCCTCTTACTCCTATATCCATAAACATGATGTTTATCCACAAACATCAACAGCTATTCAAATGATTTTGCTTGAAAGGTAAGCCCAGGAAACCCAAAAGAGGGCCATTTACCTCCCATCATCTAAATTTCTAATTTCCACACTCTATTCTCTCCTCAAACTTTCAAAACTTTCTCAAACATCCTCACTCTTGCTTTGTCTTCACTGAGGAATTAGGAACAAACGTAAGAATTTGCCCACTATCTGATCCCTCCTGTCTGTGCTCCATTCTAAAGCCTACTCCTATACAAATTTGAATGAAAAAGCCATGCCTACTAACCAACAACATTGCTTCATCCATACTCCTTCCTTTCCCTGAATCATTGCTATATAATTCTTGTCCACATGAGAATATGCTATTATTTGTCTAGTATAAGAAATTACATATAATAACCACTTCATGTTCCCATTCCACCTGCAGCTACTACTCCCCTTTTCTGCTCTCCTCCATAACAAAATTCTTCTAATGACCCTCCTGCCTACAGTTCTCTCTTACACCCACTCTACTCAGGCTTTCTCATCCCTACCATTCCATAATAACTACTCTTTTAAGGAACATGAGGCTACACACAGATTCAATTTTTTGTCTTCTTTTAAATGGACTTACCAGCTAATTTGACACAATAGATTACTCTAGATTCCTTAAAATACTTTCTTCAGTTTCTTATAGTTCACAAACTCTCCTGATTACTCTGTCAACACACTGGCTGCTCTTCCTCAGTATTCTCTTTTGGTCCTTCTTCATCTCTCAGATGTCACGCATTGGAATTTCTCAAGACAAAATCACTAGGTTTTGTTCCTAAGTTTATACTCATTACTTAAGTAAGACCTCTGAATGTGTGGCTTTAAATATTCTATGTCAATGGTGCCTGGTGTCATATCCAGCCTAGTCCTTTGTTTCTAATTCCACAGGCCAACTATCTGAACAAACCCACCTGAACATTTAATAAATATCTAAATCTACTTGAATTTCTAATAGAAAGCTCACAATTGAACCTCTAATATCATATATCAAATCCATGCTACCCACAGTCTTTCCTATAATTAATAGCAATTCTACTCAACTTCCTTAAAATACCCTGATGACATCCATATATCTTGACTTTCTTTCATACTCCACATCCAATCTGTCGGCAAATCTTAAAACATATTCATAATTTGACCTCCTTTCACTTCCTTAAATACCATTCCTCTATCTAAGCCTCTATCATCTTCTTTCCTTTGCTCAAGGTCTTTGTCAGGACCTGTTGTTAGATCCAACTAAAATATATACTCACAAAACTACCACTGGCCACCCTGGGCCTCAGATTCATCTAAAAGGATACACTAAAGGAAGGAACTTATCAGAAGCAGGCATTTTTCTTCTATGGGAGGCTATGTCTTCATTAGCTGCTCCTGTGATAGCTTGGGTGTGAAAAAATAGTAATCATATTGGGTAGGTTGAGAACCTGGCAAAGAAACCTTATGCACCAATATAGACAAAAATGTCTTATAATTCTTCCATTATTGCTTCTAGGGTTCTGTGAAGAACATGTCAATTATAGGAATCATCTAACTCAGGGAAACCTAAAGATTTTTACCAGTGTATCTAGTTTGATAATACAGTTTACCATTTGGGATCATTTTTGCCACTAGAAATATTGCCAAGTAACATGGTTGCCTTTTCAATTTCATCAGGTTTATGGGGGAATAGTGCTAGAAAGTTTCCCAAAGCCCAAATTCTCATACAGAAGAGGGAAGAGTTTTGTTCACTCTACACCCACATTAATTACCACAATAACCTTCTACTGGTGTCCTTGCATCTACTTTTCTTCTCTTCAATCTATTCCTGATGGAGTACCTCTGTTGATTCTGTTAAAATATAGATCACATGACTCCTCTGAAAACCCTCCAGTGGGTCCCCATGATTCTCAGAGTAAAATCCAAGAATTATTAAAATATAAAGCCCCACAGGACCTGGATTTGAACCATCTCTTTGAAATTTTTTAATATTATTCTCTTCCTTGTTCATTCTGCTCCCACCATGTTAATTATCTTTCTGTTCCTATAGCTACCAAACATGTATCTGCTTCTGGAACCTTTCATTATACCCCTCAGATATACACATAGTTAATTTCCTTCAATTCTGCTCAAATGAGACCTTCTCAATGCAGATTTTACTTATTTTTGAGGGGCTACTGATGGAACCCAGGGCCTCATACATGCTGGGCAACTGCTCTACCACTGGGCTACATTCTGTAACCCTTAAGTCTAAATAGGGATTTTCATTCTTGATTTTCCTTATTTCCCTTAATAGCATTTAATATCTTTGAGTATTCATATTTTTACTATTTATTGTCTGTTTCTCCCACAGAAGACATGCTTCATAAAGGCAGGATTTTGTAAATTTATTCACTGCTTATCTCCAGGAGCACCAGATACACAAAAAGTACTCAATAAATATTTATTGAGTGAATTTATTGGATTAAGGCTTATTCAAATTTAAATATAATTTATCACAAGCTATATCTCATTTGAATTCCATTTTAGAGTGACTTACCTTACTACCTACTTATCTTAATAATCATAACTTTCTAAAATTGTGTTAATAACTGGTGATTTTTCTGAATATTTTAAGAAAGTATGGATGCAATTTAAAATGAAATAATAAGGATTCATAAAAATGAAAGAATAAGAATTATTTTCCTAAGTCAGTTATAAATTTAAAAGGATCTATTGCCTCGGTGTAAAATGCTTATGATTTTTTAGAAGCCAGAAGGACTCAACAAATGTGGGCTGTGTTGTTGGCTCAAAGTTGATCTTACTTTTTAGCCTAGAAATGAACATATCAACATGTAAATGATCTTCCTACAAATAATTTGACAGCTCTAACTAGTTTATGAGACATTAAATTTTTTGCTATTATGTAATTAATCATGGGGATGACTTTCATTCTCAAGAGTGGATAGACACTAATATATTCTTAATTGGCACTGATGTCTTTAGCCTAATGATTTCATTGCTATTTATTTAATCATTTATAGTTAGGCATCTGGTAATATGTAATCTGATACTGCCACTTCACTGATAGAAGTATTCTTAGGGAGCACAGACTGAATAAAGTATATTGAAGCAGTTTTATAAATCCAGTTTGAGATCATACTTGGTCAAATGTAGATAAAAATGAAAATACTGATTTGAGTTTTATAAGTAAAGTTGTCTCAACGAAGTAATTTAAGTATATTTAATGATACTTTACCAAACAAAACTATATTTAGAAAACATATTTAAACATATTGTCCATCAGAGAAATGTCAAGGAGAGAATTTATTAGCTTGAGAATCTGTTCTTAACTAATATAGATAATCTAAGGGTTTCTATTAATTAATGGCTACTAACTAGTTAACAAGGATTTACTAGGTCCCTGTTGTATATTGACTGTTTTTATACTTTTTGCAACATAAACAGGGTCCATATATAACTTAATCCCCGTCTTTGAAATTCTTCAACCAAAATGGTGAATGACTAAAATCTTAGAGAATACTCAGAAATATGCATTTGGTGTCTAATACATGCCAGTATATTTCTAGATTCTCACTATATAAATTAAATAGAATAACTTGAAACATCAAAATATCTCCAATTAAGAAAGATTGCTACAAAATTTCTCTAGAAAATGCAGAGAAAAAAAGATATATCAAATAGTAGCTAAGATAAAAATAACTTAATATATAGAGAAGATATGAATGGTAGAGAATAATGAAATTATACTTGAAATTTGTATTAAATTGACCTTTCTGAGTGACAGACAAAATAACCTTAGCACTTAAATTTCCTAAGATGGTTACTTATTAAGGATACTTGGAAATGTTTTCCCTGATCTTTCTAGCACTTTACAGACTAGCTCAACCGTGTAAGGAAAATAAATCTATCTTAGGAATGGACAAATTCTCACATAACATTAAGGTAGGTGTGCTAAGCCAGGGACTCTGTATCCAGGAATTAGAGTCTGCCCAGTTTTCCCATCTGTGTAATCCTGGTGACATTTCTTTCATTAAAAAGTAAATAAATTACTGCCTTCACAATGCCATCATGCTTAATGTCATAGTCATGGTTATCCAACTTCATTCCAATTTTTAAGTGATACAAACATAGATGTCTCATTTTACCTCATCTTGCTGTGAGTTTAGCAGCTGCAATTTCATATGCTTCATATAGGCCATGGTAATTGGCATGTTGTAGTCAATCATGCTGGTCACCAAAGTGGGAGGCTTTCCATTATCTGCAACAAAACATTTTTAATGGGTAATGAAAGTGGTAGTACATTTCTACCTGTAACTTCAGAATGATCCAATTTGTCCAAATTAAAATAGGCTTCTAAATACCCAGGGTTTAAAAGCATTAGTAGCATTGGAGATGGATTACAGAAAAATAAGTGGTAAGGTTTCACAAAAGTGTATTGACACAAATTAACAATATGGATAAATCAAGTATTTTTCACTGCTAGGGAGCTTTTTAAGTATCATGAGTAATCATTAATAAAATTATTATAGTGACAAAACACAATTATTTGCATTTCTTGTTTTGTTATATAATTAATTCCTATGTGTACTTCTGAGTGCCAAAGGAAATTTGCTTCTTTTTTCTTTTTCTTCCTCCTCTTCTTCTTTTTTGTTATTTTGGCCAAGTTAATGATCTTCCTACGCATAGGAAAAAACTAGCTTATATGTATTTCTGAGATTAATTTAATTAGTGAGAGGAATTCACATTTAAGAAAATGATGTAGATAATCTTTAATCAAAGATAAAATCAAATTATAATTTAATGTAAAAGTTTTTGTTGAAGGAAGTCCATGTTATTCATGATTTCTTGAAATAAGGAATTGATAGACTTAAAATGACATTAATAGAGTCAATTTCTTGCTGAATGTATCTAAAATACCATGAAGTAATATGATCAATGAAAATTAAAACATTACTATAGGGAAAAAAGTTATTTGCCACAGTCGAGACTGTCTTCTAAGAATGGGCACTGAATTACTTTCTAAGTGGATATTCAAAATTCACTGCCTCCTACTTGAATAAATGAGATGATCTGACTTGTTGAACTGTTTCAGTCTACCTCTTTTTTATGAAATTGTGAGATATAAATTGCCATTATGAATAAAATTGCTTTAAATCTCACTATTTGACACTGCGGCTACCTTTATGATCTGTTCCATCTGGGTTTAAATGCATTCTTTTCTGGCACTCTGAGCAGCTCATTAGAAATCGTGTCACCGCTTCTCTTGGTAGGAAGGCATAGCTCTCTGAAATCTGAAATGATTCACAAAATATAGGTGTTACTATCGAAGACGACGGAGCATGATTTAACAGAAATGATCATTGTATTTCCAAATAAGACGCATTATTCCATAATGGCAGGAAGCACAGTGAAAGCATGCACTGCATACCATGCATCATTTCAAGAAATATCTATCAACTTGATTAGATCTCTCTTCATAAGAGCCAATAATTGCATATGAAGAATAAAAAAATCCACCACATCTGGATGGATGTGTATTTATGTATTTTTCTTGATTTCTTTTAGAGAAAATAATCACAGTATACTGATATTCTAGTGTCTTTTCCTTATTATTAAAGATTGCCAACATTGTTTTTTAAACTTACTGCTAGCAATATGAAAATTTTATCCAATTTTACATACATATTTTAAAATTTAGCCCCAAGGAGAAGCAGTAAATTTTGGATTCTGCATAATGAGCGTCTCTTCATTGCAGCTTTGAAAATATATTTTAAGTGAGAATTAAAGGTACATTCAAAGAGAACTCGTGTATATATTACTGCAGCGAATTATCCCTTCCACAGAAAATGACACACCTGGAAATGTACTCAGGCCACTATCTTGTTTTTTTCACATGGATTTTCACATTAATAGCTCACATCGATTTTCAGAGCAGGCTCGCTCTCTGTCCATACAAAACTTTTTTTTCAGAACCACGATCTGGGATCAAGTCAGAAATCAATACTCCTGTTTTGATGATTTTGTAAGTATTAACTTAAAAAAAAACCAAAGTATTTATCTCATCAGAGAAAATAATACTTGAAGTAAAATGGATACATTGTTAACTATCTCTAAGTATTTAACAATCTATCCATTTTAAATTTAAATCTGGCACTGACTCAGACAGTGCTATTGAGGTTCTTGGAATATCTTTTTTAACGTGAAGAAATGTCCTCAGAAAGTAAATACAAACAAATTGTTGGGAATATATTTCTAAAAAGTCCACTGACAAATATTATAATTGAAAGGAAGATAAGTATTCTTTTCGACAATCAATATCCTGCCTTTCTGAAAAAGAAGAAATAGTATTTTAACAAGCACTAAACTATAAAGCCAAATCCTGGTTGACCACAAGTGCACTCCACTTCTCCTCAAAACAACACAATTAGGGTAAAAATGTCAAGTACCCAAAAAAAACTAAAGTAAGAAAAATTGACCAGAGATAATCAAGTATAGATAAATCATAGATAAGCTAATTTGCAAAGTTCATCTTGTAAATTCAACTATTTGTAATAGCCAAAATTTTCTTACATTTACTTTTTTTAATATGAGAGTTGCTATTCCAACTTGGATCTTAATACATGAAGTGATACAAACTTAAAAAAATTGAAAAAATAATCAATTATCAAAACCATTTAGTAACAAAGTTGCATTGCTATATTTTTTCTTAGATTGTATGCCTCACAATCATATTATGCAAGTTTATGTCCTTCACACAGCCAAAAAGCACTGCAAATTGATAGAAAAATTTGTAACACAAAAGAAATTAGAAACCAGGGAAATTTGTCTCATGCCTTCCTTCCCCAGCCCCAAACATCTTTCTCTAATTTCAAATGTTATTATTTCTGACTATTATCAATAGAAAGGCCCTCAAACTTTAATCACCTTGTGTGTAAATATGTAATTCTCCAGTTCCAGAAATGATAAGAGAATCAACCATTTTTCACACTAAGATTCTCAATGACATGACACTAGTTCTTGATTTGGCTGTGTTTCATTTTCATTTTAGAAGAAAATATTGAACGATTTATGTGTAGTTAGGTTTTCCATTATTTGAGTACTTATGGTTTTTATTACTTAATCCTCACAACACTGCCCTGCCTAAATAGATTATCATCATCACAATTATGGTCTGTGCTTGATAGATGAGGAAACTGAGCTTCAAGAGGCTTTGTGTATTTTGCCAGTACAGTGCAAGACAGAACTCACATCTGATATCCTGGTTTCAGGGACTATCGCTTAAACAACTAGGTTTTATAACAACTCCTGATAATAAGTATTTTAAAAAGTAGAGACTGTTTCATCCATAAAGAGTTAAGATATTAGCTTTACAACATAGGTTAATTATGCTAAGATGTTTATAACATTCCCTGGTGTGAGTTTCTTTAAAAGTATAAAAGGCACCATCCAGTTTGAGGTGATCCTTCTGAATAGGAGGGCAGCTAACCACTCTGTGCCTTGTCTTAGGTTACAAAGTTTCACAAGAAACTTGTCAGACCAATAGTAACATTTCAGAGCTCCACCTGGAAGAAATTAACAGGACACCTGTCCTGTTCCAAAACAGGCAGAACTAGGACTAAAATGATGTCCTAGTGACAATGTCATAATATAATAGGAAACTACGTGGGATTTCTACTTTCCATGGAATGTATGAGAGGAATGTAAATAGTTATTTCTAAAGGAACAAGATTTCTTATTGTTAAGAGAAATTCGCCAGCATAGAAGCCAATCTTGGCCTAATATTTGAATAATGCAGGAGCTGAAATAAAGATACTGTATGACATTGGTAAATTCTGAGCAGTAGCAATCACTTTATAAAGCAACCGAACAAAACTAAGCTAACCCAAATATTTAGTAAACAAAATCACAACATTTTGACCTCAGTGCACTATTGTGCATGGGGCAGGGGCAAAGGATCAATATTTTTAAATAGTGTGCCTTTGAATCAGGCACAGTGGTTCACACCTGCAATTTCAGTGACTCAGGGGCTAAGGTACGAGGATAGCAGGTTTGAGGCCAGTCTCAGTTACTAAGCAAGGACATCAAGCAAGACCCTGTCTCAAAAAAATAAAAAGGACTAAGGTTTTATCTCAGTGATGAAGTGTCCTAGGTTCAATCTCTAGTATCAAAAATACATAAAGAAATGAGTATCATTTATTTGAAAAAGTCACTTGATGCTTTGGTAGTGTGTGATCCTTTGCAGATAATGAGCTTTAGAGCAAACAAAAATTGACCATAAAAATCATCACAGTAATTTTTTACATCATTCTACCTTTGTTTTAAAAATCAACATAGATAATAATATCTTTATTTTATTGGGATAAAAACATGATAATCATAGCTTTGGGCAAATATCACACAGTACACTTATGGGAGAATTTGCCCTTGGGAGTCAAACTTCTGACATTTTCTCCTGTGAAACCCTAATTTTTTATAGATAAAGAATAAATTAGAGGGACTGGGATTGTAGCTCAGCGGTAGAGTGCTTGCCTCGCATGCGTGAGGCCCTGGGTTCGATCCTCAGCACCACATACAAAGCAATAAAATAAAGACATTGTGTCCATCTACAACTAAAAAAAAAATATTTAAAAAAAAAGAATAAATTACAAATAATCCCCTAGTGAAATCTGCTTGTCATTATTTGAGAAAATTTCTATCACAAACCATCTACTGTGTGCATAACAGGATAATGCAGTTATAGAAAATTTTATATTTTAAAAAGGAATAAAATTAGAAATGGAATTGAAAAGAGCCTATCAATCAAAATCTTATTAAAAGACTTATATGTTCTGATTCATAGTATATTATAGTCCAGACAAAACTCTATCTGAAGGGGTAAAATCAATACTCTGGGCAACATCTCTAGCTCAAGGGTCCCCCTCCCTTTATCTGTTTTACATATTGTGCATCTTTGCATACATTTCAAGAAAGGGATTTAGGGCCTCCCAGAGGCTTGGGAGGTTGAGGCAGGGATATTGCAAACTCAAAGCCAGACTCAGCAACTTAGTGAGGCCCTAAGCAATTTGTGAGATTCTGTCTTTAAAAAATAAAAAAGGGCTGAGGATATGGCTCAGTGGTTGAGTGCCCCTGGGAAGGAAGGAAGGAAGGAAGGAAGGAAGGAAGGAAGGAAGGAAGGAAGGAAGGAAGGAAGGAAGGAAGGAAGGAAGGAAGGAAGGAAAGAAAGAAAGAAAGAAAGAAAGAAAAGAAAGTGATCTAGGGCTTAAATAAAAGCTTGCAACACTGTCACAGAGTGGAATCTGAAATGATAACTGATACACAGCCATGGCTTTGATATTTTTCTAGACATATTACAAAATTGAAATGCCCAACCAATGACTTGTGATTTTATTTATGTGGGTTGTTTTTAACCATTTCATGCATGCAAAAAGTTGAGTAGTGTACACCACTGTACTTCTACAGATGAAAAATTAATTTGCCTAGGTGTGTTAGAAACAATCTTGTTGAACTAAACATTTATTCATTCAACAAATACTGAATGCATAGGCTCTACAATTATGCCCCCAAACTGCTGGATATGGTTCTGAGAACTAATATGCCTGGATATATCAAATTATTGGATTCACATATTGGTAATTATTTGACTAATATAGTAGTGATTCTAAAAATAATTTGATCAGGACTAAACATAAAAATTCTTAAGTGAAAAGTTCATAAATAACAATAACCAATTAGACACAAAGCCAGGCATACTGGCCTGCCCATCTCATTTGCATTTACCATGTCCCTCAAAACTTGCTTCAGAACTCCTTCCAGAAGCGTTGTGTCTACCTGATCTCTAAATGTATGCTAAAGGCCAACAGAATTCCTGTGCCTTAATGCTATTTCTAATACTGAAACCAGAAAGCTGCTAGATTTGCCTATCAACCCCAAACTCATCACTCCTGCCCTAGGGGAGATGCTCACATTTTCTTCAGGTTCCTGTGGATCCTACAGCACTATTTGTTTTACTCTGTAGCATTATTACAGAGTGCTATTTTGAGTTCATACTGCTGTCCATTTCTTCTTTCCCTTATTTTTTCTCTGATCATTTTCCATGTTCAATCTTGCTACTCATTTATCAGTTCCTCTGGTCTTTTTCATCTAGTTGAGGGACATGATCTATTCCAGTCAGGAATACCTAGAGTTGATTTTTACATGGAATTAAGATAGTTAGATAAAACATAAGGCACCCAATTAAATTTGAAACTCCAAATAATCATACAATATTTGGGTCAAGCTATACTGAAAATTATTGTTTGCCTGAAATTCAACTGTAACTGACATTCTGTATCATATTTGTTAAATATGGTCATCTTGATGGGTGTATTTATCTATGATGAAGGAAAATACAGATTTATGTCTGAAGTTAATTTAAATTTGGAACTAATGGTTAGGTCAGGGACATCTAAGAATACGACAAGAGAAGACGTGAGAGGGCAGGAAAATAGGAGTAATCATTGGACAGGGTGGGCAATTTTAGATCACTGTGCCCATCTCAAGCAATGCTTTCCAACTTTTTAGACCAATAGCATAAGAATAAATACATTTTCCATTATACAGTAGTACATGCATATATTCATAAAGTAAAAATCATTTTAAATTTCTAGTCTCTTCTTGATTTTGTTTTTTAATAGTGGTACGTGATCATGGACCACAACATTGACTTCACTTCTCGCTAATGGGCTATGATATAAAATGGAAAACCACCGGTCTAAAGGAGAGGAACCAGTGTATCTATCCAGAGATTTCTGCGTGGTGCTGAGAGAAGATGGTGGGTATGTGGTCAAATTTAAAATGAAAGTTGGCAAATCCAAAGAAAGTCTAAAGCAGACAGGGATATTTTTAGACATTCCAGGTCAGTTTTTCAGACAGCTCAAAGCAATTTGAAGATTTGAGGCAAATGCTTCAAATGTAGAGTGAGAGAGATGAGAGGTTGGATATGGTGCTAGGGCAGGAAGGCAGTGTCCCTCAGAGACAGAGAAATCGTACATATGCTGAACAGAAGGCAAAAGCACAGCTTGGGGAAAGGCACAGAAATTCACTGCATGCTGCAAAGAACCCAGAGGAGGAAACACACAGAGGTAGCAACATCCCAGAGCAGCATCAGATGAGTCTGGTCCCACCCGCATCAATATACATTAGTAAATCAAACTGTGGGCAGAGAAGTTAATTTGTAATTAACTTTTGCTGAAACTGTATTTTTGTTTCATTAATTGTGCTTCCAATTTAGACATACAGCTTCTCAAGGAAGAGCTTTCTTTAACCATTTTTATAACAATGAACATCTTTAATTTTGAGATTTATTTTAAAATAATAAAAATAGTCATCAATTGAGTTAATGTGACAATACCAAGAAGAGTCAAATAAACTGGAGGTGTATCACAAAAGCTGTGGGACCTATTTTGGAGTCACTTCTCATGATTGACTCTTTTGCTTCTAAGGGAAGAGACTGGCATAATAGAGAATTCTTCTGCTAGACAAAAAAAATTGAACAGATGGGCACTGGAAAAGATTTTTTTCATACATGTTTTCTAGTAGTAAAATAGGAAGAATCCCTAAATATTACATGTAAATAAAATGACTCAGCAAAGCAAATATTTACAGAATTATTAGCAACATGAAGAACTACATTAAAATATACAATTATGCCCCATAAGAGTACAGAAACCTATTTGTCCAGATTTTTCAAGAAAAGTGTGTTTTACATGATACATTCATGTTTCTGTTGGTGCTTAGAGAAGGACAAGACAAGCAGATCACCCTCTTAATCCAGTTTTGATTGGCACATTCAAACTCTCGGGGCCTCTTGTTGCGACTGTCCCTGTTAGTTTACTTTTATTACACACTACTGGTCCATGGAGAGCCACTTTTTTTTTTGAGCACATATCTAAGAATATAGCTGCAGCAGACACTCAAGGCAGACAAGAAATAGATCTTTAGTAGAATGAAAAAAAGGAAGAAATTTAGATTTCCCTTCACTAGAAAGTTTAGTAAATTTTATAGACCTCACATACTTATGCAGGCCAGGGGAAGTCTGTGAGATGGTGAGGCATCATGGATGCAGAATTCATCGTTTGAATTCTTGAATTGCTCAACAACTGACAAATAAGGAAAGCACTTTTTTGGAGATACTAAGTATAGAACTTACCCCAGAGTTTCCTTTAGAAAACATCTCTTAACTGGTGATGTCTACCAGCTTCTCTTGGTGAAATTTTGCAAATAGTGAACGGATATATATTTTGGTTATCACAATAGCTGATGGTTGTAATGCTGGAATTTAACCTTCAAGGGTTAGAGATATTAAGTGGCCCTGCAGTATCTGAAGCAATGCCACCTATCTGCCCCCAAACCCTATGATGCTCTCTTGGGAGATATTTATTTAGACTATACTAATAATTATACAATTAATTGATATATCTGAGAAAATATATGTTTACATCTTTCCCACTGTTGAGAATAACACCAAGATAGAAATTTCTTGTTCCAAATTCTGAATTCTCAGAAGTAGCAACAAGATTACTCTCTCAGTTTTATTCAGGAGTCACCTTTTCCAATTAGTATGGCTTAAGGAGCAGAGCCATGCTCAAATACAGATGTGGGATGCGCTGGCCATGATGAAACATTCCCAGAAAATTGAAGGCAGAAAGCAGCATGAGAAGTAGTCAAGATAAATGTATAAAAATCGCTAAAATACAGTTTCTTTTTATTTATCATGAAATGACTAAAACTGCTACTTATGAAGCCAGTGAGTAATAGGTTCAGTTCTGGAAAAGTTGCAAACGAAGACATGAATATGTGAGGTCACTGAGGAGCACAGTCGACATATGAAAAAGTAAACTTTTTGTTATATATTTAAATTCTATTAAAAAAGCAATTTGTAACACCTGTTACCCAACAACTTCATGTATTAAAAAATTATTCAGCTAAATAAAAGCTATAGCACTGGAGACAATTATTAAGTTAAAATCTTTGCACATGTTATTGATGATCCTCAAAATGACCCTAAAAATTATTAACATGCCAAAAAATAACACACATAGAAATTGTACTATTAGGATTTAAATGTAGATCTAGCTGACATCAAAGCTGGTACCACTCACTTTCTACAACCTCACTTTAGTTTCCAATTCCCATGTCCTCTTCCTATTACTATTCATATGTGTGCACACATGCATACATTTAGGAAATTCAGGAGACTATTTATTACACCATCATAGTACCCAGGAAAACAAACCTCTAGATGTGAAAGAGAATCACTTCCTAGTTAGTATTTACTTTTAAAGCTGCATTGTCTAACTTTTACCACTAGGGTGTGCTGAAGTAGCAATTTCCTAGGCTGACCTAAAGAGTTAATGAAGTTTCTCCCAAAGGTTAATTCTTGTTTCAGAAATATTTGCTGAGACAATATTACTTATTAAGAAAATTACTGATGAAAGTGCATGGAATATTAGTTGATGATAATCTGGTTTGGATGAGCTCTTACATCTTTTGATTGCTTTCACTAACAAGAAGACAGCTTCTGAATATACAGGATTTTGCACTATTACCCTCACTACCTGTGAAAACTCGAACTATATGAAAAGTAAATCAATCATGAAAAATGACAGTGAACTACACTATTCTTCTGTTAGGATTGCTATTTAATAACTTTAGTTACCATGCCACTGATTTTTTGAGCTTTTTCCATCTGAGATGTTTTACAAATCTTAGTAGTTTAGATAATATTATTTTTAGTTATACACAGAGAGAGACACTGTTGTAACATAAAAATAAAATTTAGCATAATTGGTACTATGTATAAATTGAATAATTTTTCAACATTTAGAGATCACCTAGGTAAAACCTGTGTGTGTGTGTATGTGTCTGTGTGTGACTGTTACAAATAAACCAATATGTGGAAAAGTGAGTAATGTATTTATATTCTAGCACAAAGGTAATGCCATTACTTAATGAAGCATCAGAAATTTCCCTTAAAATCAAACAGGAAAAATAATTTTTCTTGTGCTTAAAATACATTATGTATATTTGGGTACATATATGTATGTATATATGAATACATATATTCCATATTTATTTATTTACTTCATAAAGAGCCTCCAAATTTAAATAAATTCAGGGTCATTATTTGCTGCAAATTTGAACTGTGCATTGTATAGTCTTTACAGCTATGGGCTGCAGCTCTGAATTTATTTCTTTATTACTACTTATAGTAACATATTTATACTATTTAGTTGGAGTCAAAAAGGCAAAGACTTCACAGAGACAAAAGCAGTTCATTCTTTCAACAAGTTATTTATTGAGCATGTACTATGAACCAGGACTTTTGCTAAATTATGCTTTAAAGAGGTGAAAAACAGACAGGTTCTCCCTTGATGAGGTAAAATTAAATTTTAAAAATGTCTACTCTAGCCACTAAAAGAAAGAAAGAAAGAAAAAGAAAAAGAACTGTTCTGATTTGGATATATGGTGTCCCTCAAAAACTCTCATGTGAGACAATGAAAGAATGTTCAAAGGTGAAAAGATTAGATTATAAATTATAACCCAATCAGTGGATTAATCAACTGATATGGATTAACTGGGTGGTAATTATAGGCAGATAGGATGTGACTGGAGGAGATAAGTCACTGGGGTGTGTCTTTGGGGTTTATATTTTGTCCCTGTGAACAAAGCCCTCTCTCTGCCTCTTGGCAGCCATGTCCTGAGATGCTTTCTTCTACCAGGATGTTCTGCCTCACTGAGGCCCAGAGTAATGGACTCAACTGATCATAAACTTAACCTCTAGAGTCATGAGACAATCTTTCCCTCCTTTAAGGAGTTCTTTTTTTTTTTTTTTTTTGGTACCAGAGATTGAACACAGGGGCACTCGACCACTGAGCCACATCCCCAGCCCTATTTTGTGTTTTATGTAGAGACAGGGTCTCACTGAGTTGCTTAGCACCTTGCCATTGCTGAGACTGGCTTTGAACTTGCAATTCTCCTGTCTCAGCCTCTCTAAGTGCTGGGATTACAGGCTTACGCCACCGCACCCGGCAAGGTGTTCTTATTAGGTCTTTCGGTCACAGCAAGGAAAAACTGACTATAAACTCACAAAATTTCCTGTAAAATGTCTACAATTGAATAAAATTTTATTGAGAAACTACCCAAGATAAACTAGCTACAATATACATTTCAGATCACTCATTTATTGTGTAACAGTGTCAATTATTACTTAGTTCAATATTGGAAAAACTTTGCCAAATAAAAAGAATATTTGAATTTGGAATAGCTCTCTTTAAGTATTTCCCTGTCTCTGTTAGATATCCACAGTGGTTGTCTACTTTCAGCACTCAGGTTTATAACAGTGAAATGAAATATATCCTCTGTATAAAAAGGCAGGGACCTATATTTGTTTGTTGTATTATTTTGCTTTGATTTTCCTTTTACATTCCATCAAAGAAGCTTACAGGTGGCTTTACAGACATAAAGTTCTGAGCCCCAGAAATTATTTTCTTCACCCCTATGCTTCAGAAACATGCTATCCTTCCACTTGGATCTATAACAGGAAAGAAATAAATTCAAAATATGAAAAGGAAACATGCAGTATTTTTATATTCTATTAGTTAACCATGTTTACTAGTGCTTTTTCTGAAAAACATTTGATTTCATGGATTTTTAACTAATATTTTCTCTTTATTTCAAAATAAAATGCTTTAATCTTTTAAAAATATTTCTTAAAGGAATGTAGTTCCTCTTTTTTGGAAAATAAAGATTTTTGAAAGATATTGTTGAGACTTCTCATCCTCATCCTGATGATACAGTTTTCAACTTCTAACCATCAAACGCACGCCAAAGCCTACTATGCATAATGCCACACTAGGACTCTTACAAAAATCAGCAAATCTTCTGATACTTGGAAGGTCAGTCCCATGCTATGTCTCACAGGCCCATGCCAAATCATTCTTAACTCAGGTAGAGGTGAGAGACACAAGAAAATTTTAAAGTGACAATATAAAGCGCCAATGATTTCTAGCAGCCTAATTTATTCTCAGTCTTCTCTTGCCCAAGGATATCTGAATTTTATTGAATTTTATATAAAGATGTAGGGGTCAGTGCTTAAACCCAAATATATTAAGTTCTCATAGTAAGGCTTGAGGATTGTGATAGGAAGGGAAATGTGTTGGAGACCAAAGTCTTCCTGGAAGCGATCACAGAAGTGTATAGATAACAGTGTAATTCAACAGTGAAAGATCCAAAAAACTCTATAAAACCTTGTCTTAGACTATAGGATTATAAACAGGCAACACTGATGTTCATATCATCATCATCTATGTTTACAACAAAGTTACAGAAGAAAAACATTAAATAAACAGAAGGGTTCTGTAGCATCGTCATACTCAGGTCAAGAGCAAATGCAGCTGAGGCTTGCATGCCTGTCACACCTGTTGCACTGTAGCTTAAAGGCTAAAGGAGCTGTCCATTTATAATTGGGGTAGGTTACCACAACTTATCTGCAACAATACAGAAGAGTAAAAAATCTGCTGACCTTTGATGATGATTTTTATGGTCTTCTTTCTTTGGTTACTACTTTAAAATCATAGAAAAATGAAGGCAAATGACTACAGATCATTTTTATTACTGTGGTCATCATTATTATAATTTTAGGAGAACTCTCTAGATAATAATGGAACAAAAATCTTCACTCTCTGTGCTATGCTTAATAGCCAATCTGTTTTGATAAGACCTGGACGAATTCCCCATATTTTAGCATTTCTTGTGCCAATCAATTTGCTCACTTTGACTACTGTTTTCCTTTTGTCCCTAATGGTCCTATGCATACTGTTATCACTGCTTTAATTCCATTGGACATTGATGAAAACATAAATACAGCCCCCTAAGCCAAAAAGAAAATAATTGTTCAGAACTCCTAAATTTTAGTTTAGTGTTATTTTTTCAACCACAGTGACTGTAAATTTGGCTTACTGGTCTCATCATAAGTTAACAAGAATTTTGGTATGTTTTATATAATAAGCTAGTAGAATTTAATGTAAATTAAAATATCCTATTTAGCAGTATCAAGATGCTGAACCAATGGATGTTTATTAAATAAACAAGGCAAAGATAATGTGAACTAAAGTTTTAAGGTTAAATGTTCTGGATATGATATAAAGATTTTCCCTATTAATTTTTGGAGTAGGACTAAATAAATTGAGTATGTTCTTTTTTTCTACAGTATATTTCTGTAAAGGAATATTCCCTTCATACTGAGAGCAAACCCTTTAAAGAGAGCCATTTTTAATATTTTTCATAAAATTAAATTGATGATTTTCAAAAAAACAATTTTATTAAAACTATTAATTTCTAAAATCTGAAAGCTTGTGAATTAATTTAAGAGACTTAAACTTTGGGAAAAGCAAATGGAATAATTGAAATTCTTATAAACTTCATTTGGCAAGAGAGCTATGATCTCTGTGATAGAGTTATGCTAATTGTCCTTCTTGTTCTTCTACCTGGAACTTGAGTAGTAATTAAACAGAGGAGGAGAAGAAACATCAGTAGCAAGTTTACCATATGCCAAATACTTTATGCATACTAACACATTCATTCCACCACATCATGTATATCATTATCCCCTCCTAAAGGCAAAAAGCAAATAATTTGCCAAAAGTGGCACAGATAGGAAATGAGTACTAGATTTGAAATTTAAAGCTGTGTTTGTCTGGCTTCCAGCCTATTTTCTTTTAGCTATAGCATATGCTCTCCACTCTGAATTAAATAAATGTAATTATTGGCAGCTATATATATGAGTAATACATGTAAGTTTATGATATCACACTGCAAATTGTGTATGTGTGTGTACACATGTATATGCAGACTGTTCTCTCTATTGATAATGCTGACTTCTCCCTTGGTTTCTGAATTTCCACCAGTTACTCTTACTTTACACGTAGCAAGAGCTTTGAAACTTAATCCTTTAATTTGACCCCGAAAAAGCAGCTGTGCTTCACTTGTGATTAAATACAAGTAATAAAAGATAGCAAGAGAACAGTGATGTATTCACTGAAGGTGGAGTTCAGGCACAAGTTACAAAGAGTTAGGAACTGGAAAACTGGAAGACAAGATGAAATCCTGAATTATTTTTATGATGCTACATCATTAATTCTTAAGTCACTTTCTGAATTGCCAAACACATGTGCATTTCTTTTCTTTTCTTTTCTTTTTTTTTTTGGTATTGGAGATTGAACTCAGGGGCACTCAACCACTGAGACACATTCCCAGCCCTATTTTGTGTTTTATGTAGAGACAGGGTCTCACTGAGTTGCTTAGCGCCTCACTGTTGCTAAACATGTGCATTTCATCTTTAGAATAATGATATATTTTAAATTCAAACATAAGTGATGGTCCATATCTCTTCTCCATTCTATTAATATAGATAACCAAGAATTGACCATAGTTAAATATATTGCAGGAAACACACTCAGTGCACTAGTATGAGTTACCTGTACACAGATACAAATGCAGAAAATAATATCTACAAAATACTAGAATTCAATCATTAAAAATAATTATGATAGCCCTTACATATTCCTGAAATGTGTCATTTTATGTGGATTTTCTAGGGCTCACGAGTAAAAGAATATATACCTTCCAATTTTATCTATAGTTCAGACCAGATTTTGCAATAATTTGTAAGTTGTATAATACCTAGATATTTCAAGGAATGATAATACTGCAGATAGGAAAACCAAATAGCATTCAAAAGTTAATCCAATATTAAAAGACCACCATTTCCTGCAGAGTGAAAACATAGAAAGAAGATTTGCAAAAAAGGCAAAGTAAATAAAATGACCACTAAATCTATTGATAATATTGTTAAGACAATATGAAACGCTTTAATGATTAGTTGTATAAGTATGGTTTCTTGGCCATGTAGGAAAAGGGAGAAAAAGAAGGTCAATAAACATAATCATGCATGCTGTATGAGCCAATGTGTTAGAACTAAAGAAAAAATCTTAAACTAAATGGGAACCATTATAATTGCAATAGGTTGTATAGCTAACCCTACCAATGACTAGCCAATCCCAGTATTACTGTTGAGAACTATATTCTGACCCAACAGGCTATGGCTCTAATAGCACTGAACCATTCCATTTCAAATTGTATTTTAGTTTTATGCCCCATTAGTTGAACATTTATATTAATTTTTAACATTAGACTCAATTCATTGTTGAGTCATGTGCACGGTTTTGCTGGCTCTGCAGCAGTTCTTTTTTTTTTTTTTTTCCTATAATGAATTATTACTCCATAAAATGGAAATGTTCTCTAATTAGGATTCCCTTGAGAGATACCAGCAGAGAAAAAAAGTTTAGGCCAAAAGAACTTTCCTGCTATTAGGACAAGGTGATAAAACTTTAAATGCAGAAATAAAAAAATAAACTTGGGAAAGGAGAAGGATCTTCAAATAGGACATTTTCAGGAGAGGTTGGATGATATTTCGGATACTGCTTTTGCTTTCGCAGATGGCTTTCCAACCCAAAAGGCAGAAAATATCTTAATAATATTAATAAAAAGTGTATGTGTTGGAAACACACTTGCACATTTATTGAAAATAGTTAGCAGGTGTATAGCAGGCATAATGACAATGGACCACATTCTATACATTCATTAAAGAAAACAGAGGCTGAGGCTTTGGGTCTGTGGTATTGACTCATGCTTCCAATTTAATTAATTAAAGGTCTCTAATGAATGCATTTTAAAGAATAAATTATTTTAAATTGCTTTTGGCACCTAAACAGATCTGGCTGCCACTCTACTAATGATGAAGTTACTTGTTCATTGTTTATGATTTTTTGCTGATTTTCTTTTTTTCCATTTAAAACAACTGAACTTACACATTCCTATGTTATAGAGTCTTACCAAGTTCAGGTATCTATTTCATGAAAATGTATTATCAACAGAGTGCACAGTTAGTGATATTAGTAGATCAATATGTAATCGTTTCCCTATTACTCTCCAGAGGAACAACTCTGGATTAGGAGACAGGCAAAATGAGTATGCTCAGTAATATTAGTCTACGTAAAAATATCTCAAGAAGCTAGGTCATTATCATTAGTCATGACAAGAACTAAGAAGGTCTCCTTGGATGTATAAGTCAAAAGAAAGTTTATGTGGCAGAATTATGTAAGGAAACTTACAATTGTGCCTGCCCACAAACCATGCAATTTGGAAACAGCCAAGAAACAAAACCATAGAAAAGGAGGAATAAATACAACATGTATTAGGGGTTATTATGCAACTACAAAGATTCAATATGACCCTGGCAATATAGCAAAAAATAGTTATGGAAAAAGAAGCTATTTCTTATGCTCAGTAGCTAATTTTCAAACATATGTACCTGTATTTGAAACTTTGAGCATTTCACACATTTTTCTGTATCTGAAAAAAAAATGGATCCAGACTGATATTGTGTATCAATATAGCTGAAAACAGTTAATATAAAGGTAGCCAAAAGCAGAGTTCAATAGAATTCAAAAAAAGGATATTATTCTGATTGCTGATAAAGTACTTCTAATGTACACTTTGCTCATATTGGAAAAGAATAATTTACTATTTAATTTTGCTAGAAAAGATGAAATATCTACAGTAATATGATTTCACAAAGTTTTTAATTAAATAAGAAGCTAGGTTAAAATGTCTAGCTCAAACTGTAGGTATAATTATAAACTTTAGAAATAATATATAACTCCATTTGACAACAAATATATTTCCAATATCTAACAATTAATTAAATCTCCTTTTCAAATAATTTACAATAAAAACATTATATATTTCCATTTAAAAATGTTCAAGGGCATTAGACTTATGAAAATTACCCATATTTTTTAATAGTTCATTCTGGAAAATTAAGAAAAAGTAAATAAAATCCTTTAGGAAAAATGTACTTAATATAAGGGGAAGTAAGAAAAGTACATAGAATTTTTTTGTCCATAAAGCTACAAAAATAAAAGAAGAAATATCCAAATATATTAATATGATTTTATGGGGAAGAAATGTTAAAACAGTAAAGGCAGCAGTCCAAAGTTCATATATTATGATATACAATCTGTAATACAAATAAATATATCTTCCCATTTGTGGGCATTTGATTGGGACTACCACACTTTATAAATATTAGCATATATATATTTATTTATATGAGTATATATGTATATATAGATTTAAAAGAAAACAATATGAGAATTCTAGAGACAGTTTTAAATTAAATGCAATTCACTTGTGAAAATATGACCAAAACAGAGTCAGTAATAATTATATTTTAAGTGTTGGATGTGACCATGATATGGTCTAATTTATGTTGTAGAATATTTATAATTATTTCCAACTTATCCAGCAAACTTAATAACACATTTCAAAATGCATGCTTTTTTCCTTTCCTTCTATTCTTTTCTTTTCTTTTTTTACTTACTGCTTTGTAAGTTCTCTTTTGTCCAGCATGTTTTCGAATTTGTTCTCCATTTGGCCCCGTTTCCACATGCATCGAATAGATAATGTCAAAGAAATCTTCAACCACAGCTACTCGCCGCAAAGACAGCTTCTCATCTACACCTACTCCATCCTAGAAACAAAACAAAACAAAACAAAACAAAAACCCCACAAGATCAATACAGTCATTTGCATTTAACACATGAAATTGATTAAGTCAAAATGTTTTGATAGTTGAATATGAATCATCTACATAAAAAACTTCAAAAATTCATGAATGAATATCCTACCATTTTTATGTATTACTTACATATAGGACTGTAAGAAACAGGAGAAAGGCATACTTAATATCATGTAAATCATGCTTACCCATAAATTCCATCTTTTGAGATTTTATAATGACTTATTTGTAGTTATCAGTATAACTTTCTTATGTTATTTTAAAATATATTTTAATGCCTAGTAATTGTTACTGAAATAATTTCATTTTAGATATAGCTTGATTCATCAAACCAATGTTTGAGTTACTGGGTCCTGGGGGTTGTAATTAGAGAAATAAGAGAGATAATATTGAGTCTCTATCTCAAACAGCACATAATCTAGGAAAGAAAATGCATATATTATCAATGTCAAACTCAATGACAAAGGTGTTAAAAGTTAACTCTGTGAGTTCTAGAGATTACTTGTGTGTGAACTATGGCTCTCAATCGCTTAAATGTCAAATCACTTAAACCTCTCTAAAGTTTGTTTTCATAGCTGCAAAATGGAGATAATGAAACCCACTTCACAGAATCATTGTAAGAATTAAATGAAATAATGTATGTAAAGGATGTAACCCAATGTTTAGCATATAGCGAATACTCAGTAAATGGTGGAGCTTATCATTTTGATGGCTATATAAAAAGTATAAGCAAAGTACTACAGGAGTTCAGAGAATGAAGACATCACCTCCTGCTCAGGTAGCTTCTTGAAAAAAAATATAATTTGACATAGGGAAGGGGTTGAAACAGGGCATAAGTCATGGCAATGAGAAATACAGTCCCAATCCAAGAGTTTACACAGATGATAAAGAAGAATTAGAAGTTAGGATTGAGATAATGAAAAAGGCTAATCTTACATGGCTACGGTATGAAAGTGCTTCCTGCTTGTGAAGTTTCTCTCTCTCTCTTAATTGCATTAGGCTTTGTAGGTAGCAGTGACTAAAACAGCACATTGCAATAAAAAGATATATGAAATTGCATATTAAGCCAAACAGCCAGGCCTCTCACCTCTGTTCACTCTGAAGTGATCCCTTCACAAATTACCTGTGATGTATGTAGTTCATAATTTGGTTTCAGACTTTCCACATCTCTTCTGTGACATCTCAAGGCCTCTCTTCTATAACTGGGCCACCTGGATAATACCTCACTGCCTTGTGAAACAAGACCAGTGGATTCTGAGAGTCCAGGGAAGCTGCATGAAGCATGGCAGTGTCCAGCCTGAAAAATTGCTAGAGCTTAGAGGACAGTGTCCAAGAAAGCACAATTCCAGACACCTCTTCCTGGCCTATATCCTCAGAGAGCATGCATACTTTTTTTCTTTTAGGCCAAAACCCAAATTCTAATTTTTTCCATCAATAAAACTGCTGGGTATGGTGGTGCACACCTGTAATTCGAGAGGCTGAGGCAGCAGGATCACAAGTTCAAAGCCAGCTTCAGCAAAAGTGAGGCGCTAAGCAACTCGGTGAGACCCTGTCTCTAAATAAAATACAAAATAGGGCTGGGGATGTGGCTCAGTGGTTGAGTGCCCCTGAGTTCAATCCCTGATACCCCTTCCAAAAAATAAACACCTATGAAACTTGTCTTCTTTGCTCCCAATCATCAGTGTGCAGCCTCCACCTAGTTCCTTTGCTGAACAAGCAGAAATGCAGTAATTTTGTGCAGTTAGTCACTATATATTCATTTGTGTAAATTAATATATTACTTGTTCCCAAATTCCTTTGCATGTTTACTTATTCACCCACCTAAACACTAAAACCACAGCCCATTTATTCATTTTATCTAGCATCCAAGAAAACCTAAGTACTATCAAGGCCTGTGCTAGCTACTAGACTTACCTAGATGTATGAGATAGATAATAGAGGTTTTTGTGCAGTTAACCATCTAGTGCAGAAACTAGATATTAAACAAATGATTATTAGCATGGATATTAATTTCCTTTGGCTTCTGTAACAAATGGCTATAACACGGGTTGCTTTAAAAAAAAAAGAAAAAGAAATTTATTCTTTCACGGTCCTGGAGGCCCAAAGTTCAAATTCAAGTCCAGCAGGGCTGCACTCCTCCAGAAGGTCTAGGGGAGAATCTATCCTCTGTCTCTTCTAGCTTCTGGCTATTGCCAGCATTCCCCAGCTTGAGGCTGCAACACATAACCTTCTGTCCTGCATGCCTTTACTCCAATGTCCTCTCTCTTATAAAGGCCTTAAAGATGGCATTTAAGGCTATCCAGATAATCCAAAATAATTTCCTCATCTCAAAATCTTTAACATAAGTATATCCACAAAGACCCTTTTCCCAAACAAGCTAACATTTACAAGTTCCAAGATTTAGGACTTGAGTGCTCATTATTCAGCCAACTACAGGTGGTATTGGCACATGGGTGCAAATTGTGCTATAGGAGCATGTGTTGAAGATGCTTCCAATCATTTCACATTCACAATTTTTTTTTTTTTTTGGTACCAAGGATTGAACTCAGGGGCACTCGACCACTGACCCACATCCCCAGCCCTATTTTGTGTTTTATGTAGAGACAGGGTCTCACTGAGTTGCTTAGTGCCTCGCCGTTGCTGAGGCTGGCTTTGAACTTGGGATTCTCCTGTTTCAGCTTCCCTAAGTGCTGGGATTACAGGCGTGTGCCACTGCACCCGGCACATTCACAATTTTTTATGAACTCAGAAATTCAGAGTTTATCAAAGTAATATTGAAATCACACATGTTGATGGAGAAAAATGTTCCATAATTCTTCTATCATGTGGCTCTGTTTACTCTTAACTGTGATTCAAGCTCAATTCATCCCCTCATTCTATGATTAAAACTCAAAAATGCTTTCAGAGATTGAACTTATAATATAAAGGATCCAAATGTCCACAGTAGGTTCTAACCAGGAAATTAGATTTAAAAAGAATAAAAGGGCACCCAGATTGGAAAGGAAGAAATAAAACTATCTTTGCAGATGCTTTGCATGTTACTGTAGAGATGATGGTATCTCATATACAGAAAATCCTAATGAATCCACTAAAAACTGGTAGAGCTAAAAAGCAAGGTCAAAATCAACATACAAATGTCAATTATATTTCTATTTATTAGTGAGTCAGAAATTGAATTAGGGAAAATAATTTCATGTAGTAGGAAATACAAATTTTAGGAATAAATTTAGTTATAAAATTAATAAACTTACAAAAATTAACAAAAGAAGTTTAAGACTTATACTCTAAAACTACAAAATACTGTTAAAAGATATATAAATTGAGGTGGAAATAAATACATCCCATGTTCATGAATCAGAAGATTTAACATAGTTAATATAGCAATACTTAAAAAGTTTATTTACATAATAAATGAAATTTCTTACCAATATCCCAACTAACCCTTTGCAGAAATTGACAAGCTCATCTACAATTCATATGTAAATGCAAAAGAATAAGAATAATCAAAATGATTTTACAAAGAAGATATTTGGAGTTCACACCCTTCTTAATTTCAAAGATTACTGTAAATCCAAAGTCTTTGTTAGATAGCATGGTATTTGCATGCAAATTGATATATAGATTGGTGGAATAGAATCTAGACTTCAGAAATAAAGCCTTATATTTATTCAGTTCATTTTCAAGAGGAATTACAATGCAGTAGAGAAAGAGTTGTCTTTTCAACAAATGCTGCCAAGACAATTAAATCCTCAGTTGCAAAGGAATGAAGTCTGATGTCTACCTAGCCACACACACAAAAGTTAAGTCAAAATGAATGATAGATCTAAATGTAAGAGCTAAAACTTGAATTTCTTACAGGAATACATAGGATTAAAATGTTTGTGGTTTTTGGCAAAGCAAAGTCTTCAGAATTATGACACCAAAAGTAAAAGCAATAAAAGAAAAATTCATAAATAGCTACATCAAAATTAACTTTTACACTACAAATGATTCTCTGAAAAAAGTGAAATGACAACCCATAGAAATAGAATAAAATATTTGAAAGTCATAAATCTAATAAGGAGCTCTCATTAATAATACATGGAACTAAGACCACATACCAAAGACCATACCCTCTTAAAAATGAGTTGAATAAATATAAGGCTTTTTTTCCTGAAGCCTGAGTTCTATTCCATTGACCTATATATCAGTTTACATATAAATAGCATGCTACTTAATAAAGACTTTGGATTTACAGTAATCTTTGTAATTAAGACAGGTGTGAGCTCCAAATATCTTTTTTATAAAATTATTTTGATTATTTTTATTCCCTTGAATTTATGCATGAATTTTAAGATCAACTAATCAATGATACTCAATAATAGAAAGCCAAATAACTCAATTTAAAAATTGGAAAGACTTTGAATATCAATTTCTACAAAGATGATGCTCAAATGGGAAATATGACGAAGAAAATGTGATCAATATCATCAGTCATCCACAAGTACAAATCAAAAATTGCCATGAGATACTACTTCACATTGTTAAAATGTTGAAATGAAAATATCAGAATGGGTGAGGGTGTAGAGAAATCAGAACCCTCCTACACTGCTGATGGGAATGCAAAATGATTCAGTTACTTTGAAAACAGTTTAGCAGTAACAGAAATTAAACACACACTTATCATGTAACCTAGCTAGCACTCACCAATATATATTCAAGAGGAGAATAAAACAAGTGTACACTAAATGTGTCATAGGCAAATACTAATACTACCATATTTGTAATAGCAAAAAAGTGGAAATGTAAGTGTCACTGAATTTAGGAATGTAAAAATGTGGTATTACCATACAAGTGAGTATTATTCTGCAACAAAAAGAGTTAAAGTATCAATCATGGTGTAGCTTGAAGCTGACTCAAAGAAGTCAGACACAAAGACCACATATTATATGATTCAATTTTATATGAATTGTCTAGCATAGGCAAATTTACATAGATGGAAAGTAGATTATTTCTTGTTTAGAAATGGTGAGAAGGAGAGAATAAAGACTGTTAATTGTTCAACACAGTCTTAGGAAGGACCATAACTGTTCTAAACTTGGTTGATAGTAATGGTTGTACAACCATATGAAAATATTAAGAATACTGAATTGTACACTTTAAGTGATGAATTACATGATATGTGAGTTATAGCTCAATAAAGCTGTTAAAATATGTGATATCTAATAGTTTCGGATTTTGAATTCAAGGATGGAAAAAAAGGCAAACAGAGGACCTTAGGCAAAACATCCAAACAGTCCACAAAACCATGAACTCAGAATGGAAATGGAAGAGGTTCAGTCACTACTGCAGTGTTAATTATAGCACTGTGCTTGTGAGTGCTGACAACTATCCCTCAAAAATACATAAATATATAGGTTTTATAAACTTTACTGATAAAAAGGTGTGCAGCATACATTTTATAAATAGTAATGATAATAAAATGTGTTTTCATGGAAAATTATGCAGGCAACCAATTATCACAGAACATTTTATTTTTAAACTTTGTTTTTAGTTGTTGAGGGATCTTTATTTTACTCATTTATTTTTGTATGTGGTGCTGAGGATCAAACCCAGTGCTTCACGCATGTTAGGCAAGCGCTCTACCACTGAGCCACAGCCCCAGCCCCTATCACAGAACGTTTTAATGAACTCTTGTATATCTAGCCAACCTACAATTTTTATTCCACTATGATATGACGAATGAAATTTCATCTCAATCTGCAAGCTTTCTGAATAATTTTAATTAATATGGTATGTGATTTACACTATTGAACTATTTCTCACCCTTGTACAAATTTTATTCATTAAACTGAAATTTCAACTTCCATACTAACACAACGAACAAACAAATAAATCACTCCTGATGTGTGGTTTTGCTAATTTCTGTGGTGTCAATACTTCTACCATGGCTCTTCCAAGTTATGATGTAAAAGCACTAAACCTAGTGTTGGGAAAAAATGGCACAAAAATGCACCATTTTATGGTATTTTCATCATACAGATACAGACCAGAATAACTTCTTTGAGAGTATAGATAATACTACACGGTAATAAAATAACTAGGCCATTATAAGTTTTGAATATTTATTTTAATATGAAGTACTTAATACATTTAGTTTAATTTTTAATAATGGTTCTATTTTACAAACTGCTTATAAAATTTCTAAAAAGTTAACAATTAATTCTCTGGAGATAGTAAAAGCCAGACTTATAATACTACTGTTTTTATGTCATTCAGGATGAGTGAATGACATGCTAACTGAATTCAATGACTACTTTTTAGAATAGATTTTAAAAGGGAGACAGGAAAAGCTTCAGACAGCAAGAATTCAAATAATGAAATGAGCTAACATGACAATGCGGCATGCCGTGTATAACCTTGTTACTACTGGAAAAACTTCAAATTAAAGCTGATAGAAAAAAAACGTAAATTGTGATAGCAAGTCTGTTCCGACTTGCTACTTGCTTTATTGTCCTGTTGTATCACATTAAAATTATCGCGAAGGGGGAAGATGTTTAGCTAAAAACAAAATGAGTTACCCTTTTTTAACTTTCTGCTAGCTTACTAATTACCAGTTGTGAGATGATACATACAGATATAAAAATGTAAGGTAATCATATGAAATTTTATAAGAGATGCCACGCTTAAAGATATTAAGATTATTATAACAAAATCAAAATGCCATTTATGTTAAAACACTGACATGCAATTCTACATGCTTCTTCTTGGCCTTATTGGATTTATTTGAAAGATACTATTTCTGAGTTTCAAAGTCATCTTTTCTGAAATTCCCACACACCAGGCAAGAAGAATGAATGCAGGGATGATCGTTATGGGCAAAATCTCTCTCCTGCAATCCTTCCTGATTCTTAACCTCTACAGAACATTGTAACCACTTAGGAAGTATGTGACAAGACATGGATGGACAAGGACACTGGGATATCACTCAAGCATGTTATTCAGATCAAAGCAGGGTATCTTCTGAAAATCTCCACTCAATTAAAAATGATATTTGAAAGTCAAATTTTTGATATAAAATAATATCTAGTTTTTTATTTAAATTATAATAGGGGATTTAAACTAAGGCCAACATAGCACATTTATTGTCTAGAAATCAAAGGATGAAAATACTTAGAATCTTTCCTTCCTCAGTCAAGCTGTTAATCAGTCAGATATTTTAACTGGCAAGATCATGATCATAATGTAGTTGGTGTTACAGAGAGAAATTTCATTAAAATAGTTACAAATATAAGCAGTAGGAAGAGCTGCCAATTTATAAGCAACAAATACAGCAATGGCAAAATAAAGAAAAAGGAAGGTATAAAAAAACAAGTTTAAATTTCCAGGATTTAGTTTTCAAAAGTGTTCTGAAGAATTTATGGACAGTATCTGTAAATAATCTAATCTTCACAACCACCTGTGAACTTCTGTTTACACCAACACACACACATGCACACACAACACACACATTCCATTCTTATTTATGAAGAATGGACTAATTGTTTGACATATTATACATATATGGAGTATAATTTTTCATTTTTCTGGTTGTACATAATGTAGAATCACATTGGTCATATAATCACATATGCACATAGGATAGTAATAACCGTGAACACGTCTAAACTCTCTTTTTAACCTTAGAGACAGATCATACCATTTGACCTCAAGGCTTTAATTCATGTGTGTGTGTGTGTGTGTGTGTGTGTGTGTGTATGATGGCAAAACAAATGGTGGATTAAATAATTTATAAGAAATTTTCCAGATACAAAACTCTCATTTTTATGTAGTGATTACTGAAGAAATTCACCCTAATTTTATGTTAAAAAATACACTTCTAAATCAAATTAAGGAATTTTCATCTGTGCATTCTTTTTCTAAAATCTCCCAATGCATTTGAGTTATTAGCTATATTTTTTTTTGTAAAAAACCATAACCAGCAGAATTTTAAACAGATAACACTACAGGGGTAATAATAATATAAAGTAACAGTGACATAAAGAGAAAATGAAGTCTTTCAACCTAAACACTTCAATCAAAAAAGACATTTCTGTGGAAAGCAAACTTATACCAAATGTATTAACTTTGCATCAGCTATTTGTAAAAACAAAACAGTTAATTCTACTCTTTCCAAACTTGATGATTTACCCAAGAAAACAGTATTGAACTCCAAGTTTATTTTTCTTCAATGAGAAGATAATTACAATTATTTATGTGGAATGTTCACACTTTTTTCAGCACAAACAAAAGTCCATGTTACTTGGGGACCAATCCCTGCCACACAAAGAAGACTAGAAAACACGGCTTTGCCATATGTTCAGATGCTGGGGAAATGAGCCCCACTTGTCAGATACTGTCTTATACCAGGGACTTTTATCACTTCCCCAACACATGCTGCTGCTGTCCTTGAAGCACAAAAGACTTGCAATTTGAGGTACTGATTAACCAGTTATTATTTAGACTGCATGTTTCTCCGTCTTTTCATTATTTCACTGTGCCAGCACCTAACTAAGCAGTTTTTGTCATAGCCAAGAAAACAGGCAAAAACTAATTTTCCTTGAAAATGGAATTGTTCACTGTGAGTTTAGGGTTCATCTGAAGATTTAATCACTTGAGCTATGAATTTGGGTCATCATTCTGTATAATTTAGCATGTGGCTGTGACTGGGAAATGTAATGGCAATTTCTTACATTTTCCTTTAATTAACAATGATAATTATTTGGTTAAAGAATAGTAAATTCCCTTTTATACATTTGGGGTTAGGAAACAGAAAGCAAAGAAAAATGAAGTTCAGTTTTGCTAATATTTCTAACAAATTAAATGATAAAAAATACAGGTTAAAAGTTGCATGGTGTCTGTGGCCTATAATCTAAAACGTGTGATTCTATTTGGAAAGGGATGCTAAAGAATAAAAATTATTTTACTAGACTAGAGTTAAGAAGTCAACGTTGTGAGAAAAAAATAGTTGGACTTTTATTTCAGAAAATTTCTGGGAGTAGTAGCTTTGTTAAAGCATAGGCAGTTTAATGTTAAAAAAAATGATCCATATAAAAGGCAAGGAATTAAAGCTTAAAGAGAAAAATTACTCTTCATTTTTAAATTGATTAGAAAAGCTGCAATAGAGTTTCACTGAGAAGATTTAGCTAGTGAGATTTGTGAGATAGAGCTACATCAAAATCCCAGTGACTCCAAAGGGTGAGGCAGGAGAATCACAATTTCCAAGCCAGCCTCAGAAATTTAGCCTAAGCAACTTAGCAAGACCTTGTCTCAAAATTTTTTTAAAAAATAAATTTTAAAAAAGCTAGAGATATAGCTCAGTGGTAATCAGATTCAATCTCCAGTGCCAAAAACAAAAACAAAAAACTTTGATGCTATCATATCACCTCATACTTTTATTGCTGAAGGATATTCCATTGGATGGCTACACCACAATGTGTCCATTTTCCACTTGATGGACATCTACACTGATTACACTTTGACACTATTTCAAAAAAAGCTACTATTGTATTTTTAATTTGTCTCTTTTCTATAAGACATTGCACAATGAGTTCATTAAGAGAAGATGCTTGGTGGCAATTATTTTTAAAGTTTAATGCCTAGAATAATACATGGTATGTAATGCATGATTAGTAAATGTCCAATTAAAGTATAATTTGTTTCTTTATTAACTGGCTAATTTGTAGAATTTTTTTCTCAGGAAGTTAGTTCATGCTGCAGATGTTGGAAAGTGTTCCCATATTGTGCTTTCTGAGGTAGAATGCCATATTCCACTATTTACTACCTAATATGACTTGGAGAATTTCATTATATTTCCCTGAGCATTGGTTCCTTTGGCTGAAATTGTAAAATTCATGTATTTGGCTTTACTTGACGGTTAATTGAATGTTTCCTGCAATTTAATAACTTCTCAGCAAATGTTGTTACTTATTGTAGATAATGTGTATTCTTCAAATACCTAGGTCTATTACATAAAAGGAGTGTTTAGAACAATGATCTCAGAAAATGTGGAAGGCCAGGCATGGTGTCGCATGCCCATAATCCCAGCATTTGGGAGGCTGAGGCAGGAGAATCCTGAATTCAAAGCCAGCCTCAGCAACTTAGCAAGATCCTGTCTCAAAATAAAATATAAAAGGTGATGGAGATGTGGCTCAGAGGTTGAGTACCTCTGGGTTCAATCCCAGGTACCAAAAAAAAAAAAAGTAAAAAGAACCCAGAATACCTAATATAAAAGGAGAAGAATAAAGTCTGAGGAGAGATATTACCTGACTTCAAAACTTAAATAAGGCTATAGTAATCGAGACAGTGTGGTACTGGTAAAGGAATACACAAAAAGATCAATGGAACAGAAGATAAAACCCAGAAATAGACCCACATAAGTACAGTCAACTGATCTTGATAAAAGAGCAAAGGAAAAGCCACAGAGAAAAGACAGTCTCTTCAATAGATGGTGCTGGAATAACTGGATATCCACGTGCAAACAAAACAAAACACAAAGTCTGAACACAAACTTTATATCCTTTAAAAATTAACTAAAAAATACATCATAGGCCTAAATATAAAATGTAAACTTATACATAAGTCCTCAAATATAACATTAGGGGAAATCTAGATATCTAAATGATCTTTGTCATGGTAGATTTCAGATACCACACCAAAGGCAAGATCCATGAAAGGTAGAATTGATAAACTGGTCCTCATTAATATTAGGAGCTTTGAGCCAGGCACGATGGCGCATGGCTGTAGTCCCAGCACTTTGGGAGGCTGAGACAGGAGAATCCTGAGTTGAAAGCCAGCCTCAGCAAAGGCGAGGCGCTAAGCAACTCAGTGAGACCCTGTCTCTACATAAAACACAAAATAGGGCTGAGGATGTGGCTCAGAGGTCGAGTACCCCTGAGTTCAATCCCTGGTACCAAAAAAAAAAAAAAAAAAAAAAAAATTAGGAGCTTTGTCTCTGTAATAGACACTGTAAAGAGAGTAAGTGAGACTAGCCACAGTCTGGAAGAAAATAATGTGCAAAAGGAACATAATAAAGGACTATTATCCACTATATACAAAGAACTCATAAAATTCAACAATAAGGAAACAAAACAACCCAATATAAACAGATGTGACACTAAAATATGTGTACATGGAAGGATGACAAATAAGCATTTGAACAAATGCTGTACATAATATGTTACTTGGGAAACACAAATTAAAATAATGAAATACCACTGCATAGTGATTACAGTAGTCAAAATCCAGAACACTAATGCCCCCCAAAAGTTGTGAAGATATAGAGCAACAGGAATTCTCATTCTTGACTCATAAGAGTGAAAAATGCTATTACCACTCTGGAAGACAGTTTAGCAGTTTCTTGGATACTAAACATATCCAGGCGTAGTGGCACATGCCTGTAATTCCAGTGGCTGGAAGGTTGAGGCAGAGGTTGAGGCAGTAGGATCACGAGTTCAAAGCCAGCCTCAGCAAAAGCAAGGTGCTAAGCAACTCAGTGAGACCCTGTCTCTAAATAGAATACAAAATAGGGCTGGAGATGTGGCACATTTGACTACTGTAATCACTATGTGGTGGTATTTTATTATTTTAATTTGTGTTTCCCAAGTAACATTATGTACAGCATTTGTTCAAATGCTTATTTGTCATCCTTCCATGTACACATATTTTAGTGTTGCATCTGTTTAAATTGGGTTGTTTTGTTTCCTTATTGTTGAATTTTATGAGTTCTTCGTATATAGTGGATAACAGTCCTTTATTATGTTCCTTTTGCACATATTTTCTTCCGGACTGTGGCTAGTCTTATTCTCTCTACATCTCTGTCACATCTCAGTGTTTGAGTGTCCCTGAGTTCAATCCTGGGTACCAAAAAAAAAAAAAAAATTAAGCATGCTAGGTGTGGTGTTGCATACCTATAATCCCAGCAACTCAGGAGGCTGAGACAGGAGAATCGCAAATTCAAGCCCATCTTGAGCAATTTAGGAAGGCCCTAAGCAACTTAGACCCTGTCTCAAAATAAAAAATAAAAAATAGGACTGAGGATGTAGCTCAGTGGCACATTGCCCCTAGGTTAAATCCCCAGTATCTCATCCATGAAACAAACAAACAAACAAAAACCAAGTGTACTCTTATAATATGATCCAACAATCACATGCCTTGTGATTTAACTAAATGAGTTAAAAATTTATGTCACACAAAATGTACATATGAATGCTTACAGCAGCTTTATTCATAATTGCAAAACTTGAAACAGCTAAGATATCCTTTGGTAAACTGTGAATAAATTATGTTATCCAAACAATTGAATGCTATCTAACATTAAAAACAAATAAACAAAAAACTCTTAAGCCATGAAAAGCCATGGTGGAAGCTTAAATGCATATTATTAAATGTAAGAAGTGATTTGGAAAAGGGTACAAACTGTACTGATTCTAACTATATTACATAATGGAAAAGGTGGCAAAATCAGAGAGACAGGAAAAGGGTCAGGGGTTGCCAAGATTATGGGAGATGGAGGGAAGAATGAGCAAATATTTTTAGTACAGAAAAACTATAATGTATAATGCCATAATAGTGGATATATGTCATTATGTATTTGTCATAACCTATAAAATGTATAACACTAAGGGTGAATTCTAATGAACACTAGTGAACCTTATGGACTTTCAGAGATAATGATATTCCTATTCTAATTGTAGAAATATATGCCACTCTGGTGAGGTTGATAGTGGAGGCCATCATGAGCCTGCAGGCACAATGTATATTTGGGTACTCTCTGTACTTTTGTTCAATATTGTTGTGAACCCAAAGTCTATCTAAAAGGCAATGGGTGGCGGGGAGTACAGGAAGAAAAGGCCAGGGGCTCCTGTTGAGGGTGAAAGCATTGCTTTTCTGTGTAGTAAAGTAGAAAGTTATTCAAGTGGACTGAAAACCAGTTCAAGACATTTTTTTTCTTTCTAAACCAAGCTTGGTCAATTTAAAAAAATTGAAAATTTTCTGAAAATTAAAATACAACAACAAAATTCCTCCATTCCTTTTCAGTGTATATGTCTATAAAATATTGTCTCATTTTAAAAAACAATTCATTTTGAAAAGTAAAAATCTGCCAAAGACAAAATCATTCACTTCCTTTAATATTCTTTTGAAAAATAAACCTTCTGCAAAAAAAAAAAAAAAAAAGAAAAGAAAAAAGAAAGAAAGAAAAGGATGAACAATATGCAGTTTAAAATGTAGAGCTCTCCAAATCAGGTAAACTTTTAGGGTCATACAAACAATGGGTCATTAGACAGGAATCAGTGACCATCGCATAAAAATAAACCTCAAAAATAAAGGTGCACATGAAGCAATGAAATAGACCAGAAGAAAATCTGTCAGTTCGTAAATATTCATGACACCACAACTTGTTGATTTGACTTATGGGATAAATCATGTCTCACCTTTTGGGAAATCAGTGGAGGAAAACTGAGCTGGGGGAACTCAAATTTAAGAAATGCAATGAATCACAAACAGAATAATTCAGTTTTCAGAAATCCCCTCTTGAATACATAGTAGTAAAATGGCAGAAAACCATAGCTAGATGAAGAAGACAGATCACCTTTAATAAACAACACCTTGTCTGATAGCAAACTTGTCTAAGTCACAAAGTCAGAAGGCAGCAGAGTAATATCTTCTTGACTCTCAGAGGAAGTACGTCTCAAGGTATATTTGTATAACCAGGAAAATTATCACTAAAAAATGAGTATTTTCAGGCAACCATAAGCTAAAATGATTTACCACCCTTATTAGGGAACTTAAAATACTTTAGATTCACAAAAAATATTGCCAGAAGATTCTAGAAGGGAAATACTAAAATTGTAAGCACAACATATTTGTAATGCCTTAGAGATTTTCAGCAGTTTGGCCAAAGCATGTTGTAATACATAAATCATATTCTTAAGGAGTCAATTGTCAGGCATTAATACCTGCAATTTTTAAAAGAGAGGAAAAATATGGAAACTTACAAGAAATCTGCAAGAAATGGAAACCTACAAGAAACTTGCTAAAATTAAGTTCGTTTTGCTTTTATATCTTCAAAACAACTAGGTTGTTCCTGTTTGTGTATATCAAAACTAATGCTGCTGTAAATATGTTGTTCATATTTTTGGTATACCTATGTGCTTGCTCATTTCTTTTGGATCTATAAATAGAAGTAGAATTGCTTGGTTATAGGGTTATGTTCACCTGACACTATTTCCAATGATTGTGAAATAATCACAAATTTCTAGAAAGCCTGGAATGATAAAAACAAGATGAACTTGTCTCCAAAATGTCCTTAATTTATATCTCCCTCCTACATACACTGAGCATCTGTGCTGTGGTTCTCAACTCTATAATATCATCAACATATGTGAAAACTATTAACTTGTTGAGGGCTTTATATTTTACTCCAGACCATGCTAAACACTTCACATGCATCATCTATTCTAATCTTCACAATAATAATCTATTATTCCCATTTCACAGGTGAAGAACCTAAGACTCGGATAAATGAATATCTCCCCCATGGTCACATATCTGGAAAATGGGAAGTACTTCAAGAGACAAAATAATTCCCATGGCACAAACTGGGGATCATATCAGTAGGCCTGGGCATCTTAGAAAGGAGATGTGCGCAGTGGTACTATGAATCACAATGCTTACGAAGTTCTAAGTGTATTAAGGCAGACACTATATTGTTAAGAAGAAGCCTCAAAATAGCTTAAATAAAACAGAAATTGGTTTCTCTCTCATCTAACAGTCCAGTGATCCAGAGCCAGCCTGGTAGCTCTGCCATCTGGAACATGTGGCTGCCAAGGTTTCTCAGACATTGCTATTTCTCAGCCAGAAGTAAAAGTGAAAGAGAATGTACAGAAAATAAGTCATGCAAATCACTTCTGTTTGTGTCCCACTGGCCCAAACTTAATCACACAACCGTACCTAGTAGCAAAGCAGACTAAGAAATGGAGTCAGAAGACTGGTCACAGACAGTCCTGTGTCTAGTCAAAATTTAGAATATTCTATTATCAAAAGGATGCAAACAGTAATTTAGAAGGACAATTGGAAGCTTCTTCTTCATTTACTAGTAAAGTCTGTCAGAAACACAGGACATGTGCAAAGATGTGAGAATTAACTGTGAGAAAAGCAGGCTGAAATTCAGTTGGGGGAATCTAGAATGTCAATTTGAAGAAAGTGATCTAATACAATAGCTAATGAAAAGACTTAAAAAATTAATTGAAATATAGAGACAAAAATGTGCAAATTATAAATGTACAGCTTGATGAATTTATGCAAATTAAGCCAATTCACATAACGATCACACTGGTCAAAAAATAGAAGAATAGTACCATTGCCACAAGCTCCTTAAGTGCCTCTTTTCAATCACTTCCCTTGCTCACCTCCTCAAAGATAACCACCACCTTACCTCTCAATATATATCACTGTGGCCTCCTTGTTATGCCATTATATTTGGGTCTATGCATGTTGTAGTGTGTTGCAGAATTTTTACATTCGATTGTATGTAGTATTCCATAATAGAATTTTCGATGATTTATTTAATCATCTTCCTCAAGATAATCATCAGAATTGTTTTTGAGTTTCAGCTATTAGAAATAATACTGATTTAAAAGTTTTCATGTTTTGGTACACCAATCACTTGTTTCTTTCAGATTCAGACCCAAAGAATATAATTTTTCATATGTGTGTATGTTCAAATTTTGTAGATTATGCTGAACAGTTTTTCTCAAGTAGCTCTATTAATTTATTGTCTCTCTGGCAGTATATGGACATGCTGTTTGCTTACCATTTTCACCAATACTTGGGAATGTCAGTCTTTAATTGTGCCATTCTGATGGATCTGCTAATGGTTTTGATTTCATATCTCCAATGACTCTTGAAATTGAGGATCATTTATTACCTTTATGAGTCTCCTTTGTTGAATATATCTTCTAAATAAATATTGGCCCAATTTTTAGTTAGGTGTTCATCTTTTTCTTATTTATGGGAATTTTTATTTTTTATTTTTTGTGGTACTGGGGATTGAACCTAGTGGTACTCTACCACTCAGCTACATCACCAGTCTTTTTTTATTTTTTATTTTAAGACAAAAACTCACCATCGCAGAAGCTAGACTCAAACTTGTGATCCACCTGCCTCAGCCTGCTGAGGCTGGAATTACAGACAGGCACCAATGTCCATCAGAAATTCTTTATATAATATGAATATGAATTTTTTTCCATTTTGTAACTTTCTTCCCAGTGAATAGTTTTTAAAAAATTTTTTGAATGAAAGATGATAAGAATAGCCCCATGCTTTGAGAAAATTAATTTGCCAATAAAACTTAAAAGTTGAATAGAATAATGTTAAAAAGAAAATGTATATATTCCTTAAAAAAGAAATAAGGGTATAATTTAGACAGAGGATAGTAATAATAGAAAATAAAGGAAATATTGAGAGAAACTTTATTAAGAATTAATTCATCCATTGTTTATTTAGTCAACACTGAGACACCATGGAAAATTAAGAGATAGAGATCATTGATTACTTGATAAAACAAGGTAGTCAATATTGGCTAATAGGACAATGAAAGTTTGGAATTACTGAGGACTGTTTACTATGGAATCAGCAAGATATAGAGATCAGAGTGGCACCAAAGCTCTATTCTTTTCAACTTACAGGCATTTTATCTTCCTTACCATGATTAAAGTTATATGTCCATTTTCTTTCAGATCACTCTAAGGGAAAATCAAAATTGTATGGTTTAGGCTCAATAAAAGCAAGATTTAAAAATCAACAAAGAACAAAAATTATCCTTGAAGGAATATTTTCCCACGAAGGGAGACTTGAGGAACAGCTCTGCTGCTATCTTCCCACTCTAGCCATGATGTCCATCGAATTCAGATTTTAGTTTTACAAATAACTTAGAAGTAACAGCGTAGGTAGATACATTGAAATGTTTACCAGAGTCAGATTTCAAGTTCTTTATCATTGTTATCAGGATGAATATCATCAGCTAACATTGATTGAGCATATACCATACATTGTTAAAATGCATATGACATTGTGTTGTATATGTTAATCCCTGTGAACTCCCAATAATACAAATTATTACTATTATTCCTCTTCTGTAACTACAGAAAATAAAAGAGAAAGGTTAAGCAATTTGCCCTAAGCGACACAGCTAGCAAGGCATGGAGCACAAATATGGGCCGAAGTAGCTTACTTTTGAAGCCTGTATTTTTAACTATTGTTCTCTACCTTCTCCTTGGCAGATATCATGTAACTATAGTTGACAGTTAAAGCCCTGAAAGAATAAGAATCAAAACAATTAGGATTTCATGGTAAGGACTTGGATGTGCAAAGTCTATATGGCATGGACTGCTCCAAGGACAGAATGAGACTGAGATACAACAGTGGGTTATAAGGAAAAAAGACCACTAAAAATACCTCTTGTCTGTTCATTTACCTCCCCCTCCACTTTCATATCATTGTCATTGCTGGAAAACTCCCATCATCTTTAATTCCCTTTCCACATCCAAGCTGTCACCCTTCCAATTCCTTCTCCCACTCTATAGCCAGATAATCTTTTAAAATTATGAAAGAGTTCGTGCCACTTTTCTTAAAATCATTCTATGGCTTCCTACAGCATATAGAATAAAGTCCAAATTCCTCATTGGGGCACACAAAGCCCTGCAAAAGCTGTTCCCTGCCTCCCTTTCCACCATCACCACACTCCCACTTTCCCCCTTCCAACAAGAAAACTGATTTTTAGGTCAGTGCTTTGAACAGTGACCCTTCCCCACTTACTAAAGTTTGAACGTGTCTCTTCAAAATTCAGGTGTTGCCATGTGACAGATTAAGAGATGGGGCCTTTCTGAAGTCTCCTCTGTGTTGAATGGATTAGGTGTCCTTATAAAAGGTGCCTGTCAGAGAGAATTGACCCCTTTTTGCCTTTTGTCTTCCATCACATGATAGCACAGTATTCTCTGGAGGATATAGTCTTATGAGACATAAAATATCAGTACCATCATCATGGACGACCAGCCTCCAAAATTGAGAAATCATTTTTTTTTATTTTTAAGTTATCCTGTCTGTGGGATTCTGTTACTGTAGCACAAACAGACTAAGATGTCACAGGTTTTTTTTTTTTTTTTAACTGCTATTCTGTCCACCTGACTTGTTCTTTCTTCAGTAACAGATATGTTGGCTTCTTCTCAATCTTCATCTCAACATATCACATAGAACTTCTCTTGACCATCTATCCGAAACCATTCCTCCAAACTTATTCTTTCTCATATGTCACCTTGTTTATTTCTGTAATAGACTATCAAAAGCTGTAATTTTAATACTTGATTGTAAATGTAGCAATTTATCTTCCCTGTTAGTTTAGTTTCATGACACTGTATGCCTGGCACAGGCAAGATATCAATAAGAAAATCTGAGAGTGAACGAATCAATCAATTAAGGGTTCCCCTGTTTCTAATCTTGGGTAACTGGGGCTATACGAAGATCATTACATGAAATATGAAATACAGTCAGAAAAGCAAGTTTTGGCTAAGAACATAGTTCAGCGAGAGACAGGCTGAACTTAAGATGCATACAGGAAGAATAAGTAGAAATGTACATGAAGTAGCTTAGAAACAGGGGCCTAAAGTTCAGGGGGAAAAGTCTGCAAAATACAATGCAGATTAAGAAAATATGCAAAGGATGGCAGATGAAGCGATAGGAAAGGTCAGGAAAATATGCAGAAAGGAAAAAGTAGATGGTCAAGACACAATATCAAGAAAGGAAAAGAAAAAGAAAAAAGACTGAGAAGGAGTCTTCAAAGAGGGCAGAAAGGTGCCCAGAGTAGTTGAAGAAAGTACTGCAATTTCAATGAAACGTTAGATAAAGTGGGTCAAGTTATTACAAGAAGATAAGTAGGGTAATAAATAAAAGGGGGAAAGTTTGTTTAAGAAACCCTGTTGCTTTGGGAGAAGTAGCAAAGTAGCAAGTAGAAAACACCACCACAGAAAAACATATTTCAAATTCACAACTTTACCTAAGGCTTGGACTATATCAGAATTTCTTTTAAAGTCTTTGAAGACCCCAGGATACAAAAAAAAGTGTAACAAAACAAAGTTATTAAGTGTTCCACCTATGAGCCTTGGAAAAGAAACAGTTATCCTGCATGGTTAAGATTTTTCTAAAGAGGTTGTATCAAAGTCAAGTTGAAAAGGCTGGTCTATTCAAACATGCAGAACTAAGTAAGGAAACTCATGATTATCAGAAGCAAAAGCTACCAGGGTGCTTTCACAAAATGAAAGCTGTGCCACATACACATTAAACAGGAAAGAGATTTGAGAAGCAAGGGGTTGTGACCAATGGCAGTTCACAGAGCCTGCCAGGGTATGGCTGGCAATTCAAGATCACAGATGCCTCAACTTGCTCTAATCAGAGTCCTTTTTGCCAGAGTGCATTCATGTCGGTAGTCAGTAGAGATGCATCCATGCACTAAATCTTGCACCTGAACTGAGTGTAAGTAGTCTAGAGTATTTACCCCTCACCCCAGAATTCAAAGGCAGAATCATGCTGAAATAACCCCTTTGCAAAGCCAAAAACCCATCTCAAACAGATGGAATAGAGCCCAGAAAAGAGACATTTCAGCACTAGATTATTGTTTAGAAGTGGAAATAAAACAGGAAAGGAGCTTCTGAAAAGCCCATTCTTTTTCTACTATGTACCCCAGATATTCTGGCATATAATTGTCTCACTTATTTGTCAAAAAGAATGGTTGATTTAGTGGTGCTTAGCAGCACCAAAGACATTGCTCTAAATACGATCTATTCCTATTAAAGAGAATTTGGGATTTCACATATTTGCTGGAATATATGGGGGTGCGGGGAGACTTTTAAAATCTCTCTCCTCTGATGATTAAACTTGCTCCAGGACAGAGTTCCATAGAATTACACCAGCAGTCTGTTAAACGAGGAGGTGTGGCAGACACAATAAAAGGAACACACCCCCCCACCCCATCCTCTAGCCCATTTACTGTGGAAGATGCTGAGATGTAAAATTCCAAGTAGAAAGACAGATAAAGAATGGCATGATTGGAGGAATGGGGGGAGAGGCAAATTCTGGACGTCTGCCCTCTCATTTCCTGTTTGTGGGAGGCAAGCAGTAACAGCGGCTGGGGTAGAGTTCCTGGAAGAGAGGCTGGGGCAAAAGAGGGCTCCAGTTGCTATTTCTTGTACTTCAACAGCGGCTGCAGCAGCCAGTACAGGTGAGGTTGCCCAGGCGGTCTCCATGGCAACGCCTGAGGGGGCGGCTAGGAGCAAGGAGCCCTCCGCCCGCCAAACTCTGCCTCACCTCCCCGGACCTCCAGGCAAGCTCAGCGCTCCCGACTTGGTGCTTGGGATTCAGTGATCCGCGAGAGGGAGCTGCGTAGCAGCCTGCAGGCTGTGCGCCTCAAACCTCACCGTTACCATAGCAACGGCGGGAGGAGGAGGGCCAAGGCCTTTCCCGGTGTGTTTTCCACCCACAGTGCCTGGAGTGCCAGGGCCTGAATGAGATCCAATTCTCCTTCATGCGAGTCTGGACCTTTGGGTCCCTCGAAGGAACCAGCGAGGTAGGCAGGAGCTGATCCGGCCGCTGCAGGACTTAAGGCATCAGCCCTGTGTTCATCCCTCACCGTGGCTGCCCGCGTGCCCTTTCCTTCCCTCTTGCGGACAAGGCCTAACGCTGCTTCCCTCAGGCGGAGGCAGTGCACTGCTTGTGACCTTCCAAGTCCTCCCCCGCCCCAGCCCATCCCACTAGAGACACTGGAGAAGCCATCCTACCCCAACCCATCCCACTTAAGCAATGGCGAGGCTGCCTGTTGGGAGGAGCCTCACCTCTGTGGTCTCTCTCTTCTCCAATGCCCACACAGGCTGGGCTACGGGCCACACACTCCACCAGCCCCTTACCTCCCACCTAGTGTTACCTCCTTCCTAATCTTTTTTTTTAAACAACCCCTGGGCCCTCCCCCGGCATTTGGGAAGTGAAGGGTAAGAACCCTAAAGGGCAATGAGCCCAGCCTGGGCGAGAGGATCAGGTGCTTCCTGCTGGGTGGACAGCTCCACACACCCAGGCTTCCCAGGGCCAAGAGCTGGGAGTATGGATCTGTCAGATGCCCTGTCCTGTCATCCCAAGCCAAACAAATCAAGGACCCAATGGGGACACCCCTAGCAGACAATTCAAAATCCCGTACACAAACTGTTTTGCTCAGAGCTTAAAAGAATTGAATGGTGCAAAAAAGAATTGAATTGAATTGCAGCAAAAAAGGAGCACAGGTGGAGAAGGGTGTCTTTTCTGGCAGCTAAATCGGTGGAGACTGTTGCCTTCTTTTCAATGTATCAAAAGGTAACATGGTTTTGAAAGAAACAAACACTGTTGTTTACAGACAAAAAGTCAAATAGGTTACCTTTCAATTCTCTACTTGAAATTTTTGAGGGTAGTTTTTTTATAGTATACTATAAGGATTTGGCCTCTCCTGGAAAAATAATCATTTTACTGCTATAATCAGAATTTGTCTTGGTAAAGTCTTTTGTGATCTTTTAATATAATTCTCAAAATTTTTAATAAACTTATAAACAAATATGATTCTAAATATACATTGTAAAATACTATAATGGATTTTCCAAACATTTGTAATGTTAAGTAATAGTTGGTTACTTAGTATTTTATAGCAAAGTTAATCTTTAACTGGAGAAAAATGCACAGGGAAACAAAAAAAATGTATCTGCCAAATAGAATTATGTATAGTAGTTTGCTTAAGAAATTATTAATGATTTGTTATGTGTATAAAATCATTTGCACACTAAAACAATTAATTTTGAAATTAGATATATGCCTTTAAATGCAATCTGAAGTGTTACTTCATTGTTAATTTAGATATATTCTGGTGTCTGTACTGAAACAATAAACTTTATAACATTTCCTACTGATTTGTCTAAAGAATTCCACTTTAAATGTGATGCAGCAAGAAATTAATAAAAACAACATATTATTAATGATATTTCAAACTATCAAACTATTTTGGTACTGGTAGAAAACTTCCTACTATTTCCCCAAGGATATTACCCATGCCCCAAAATTGTTCTATTTTGACCATATTGGATAAATGCAAATGTACTTTTCATTTTTTGACCATACTGGATAAATGCAACTGGAAGACAGATTTGTGTATGTCATAGACTATGTATGAATTCATGTTTAATACTTCAGTTCATGTCCTCAAGAACTCATGGCAGAAGGCTATCAGAGCACCTCACATTCAAGTGTATAGAAGTCTAATAGAACAGGAAGGTAAATAGAAAGGCTTTTAGCCTTCTGGACTGCCTCCTTTGCCATTTGAACTGGTAAGCTTTGCAGCTGGGTCTCGTTGTGTGCATATTCAAGTATCTGTCCCATGTTCCTCAAGACACAATGTAGTCTGGATTATTAAAATACAACACACAAATTCTTTTGTAACCTATCTGATCATTTAATAGTGTATACCTGAATAGAGAAGACTATAAAAAAGCATATTAAGAAATGATTTAAAGAATATAGAAACATATACTCAACATAATTTTTATTAATAATAGATGTAGATAATAGAATCAAGGGGATTTTTAATCTTCTGTTTTACTTTTCAAGAAATCTCTAGTAAATAGGTATTAAATGCATAATTATAATAAACTATCTTTTAAAAATCAATAATTATGCTTCTCAAAGCGTGTTACATTATTTTAATCTATTGTTTGTGACTAACAACACTAAATTTTTTTCCAGAATTTTAGAATATTTTAACTTTTACTGTGTACTAGAGAAAGAAATTGAATTAAAATTTACCACATGTCTTTCTAGGAATTGAGAACTTTTCATGGATTCTTAAAAACAATACAGAACCAGAAAAACTCTGTATAAATCTCCAGTTTATGCAGCAAACAATATGATGTTACAGGAAATTGTCATATTTAAAATTCATTAATGTTTTTATAAAATTCTCAAATTTTCAAACCATCATATGATAGAAAGCTGACAGTTTTTATATACTGCTAAAAAATATAACCATATCACAGTTTATCCAGGCCAGTGGGTACCAACAAATTTCTAAGTCGGAGTTAAAGTATTTGAGCAAAAGGATTTTAGAAAGCAATAAAATAACACAACAAAAAATAGCCAACATGTAATTTCCACTTCAACAGGATATGCCACTTTAAAAGCAGAATCTTGTATCTGGATCTGAAGTAAATAAACAGATTCTGTCAGAGGAGAGCCAGGGGGAAACTGAAAGATATCTTTTACAGAAAGTAGATTATACTAAAATTTTTCTATCTTCAGTTCCCTGTAAGGTACATCATTTGAACCTGAGCTTATGGTAACTGTTCCCAAATGCCATTATGTCCACAAGCATAATGGGAAGATATTAGTTATACCTCATAAATTTACAATAATCAAACTATTACTCCAACAGATAATGATATATAATGTTCAGTTTACCTTTAAAATAAGTCATATTTGATTTCTTACACCTCCCACATACCCAGTTACTAAGTGTAACTGTTAGAACATTTCTCAAATCTTCTTGGAGCTGCCTGCATCTCTTGTTTAAATTACTGTACCATTTTTGGTCCCTCCAACATAATCTTCTCATAGTTGCCAAAAGTTTTTTTCTAAAATGAAAATATGAGACTACTTTGTAATGTAGATAGATAGACAGATAGACAGACAGATAGACATAGATGGATATGTATGTGGGAGGGGGAACAACATATTTTAAATGTATTGTTAAGCTCACACATACATATGGGAAATACTGAAAGACCTCAAAAGTAAAGTTTTTTAAAATGATAAGACAAAAACCAGAAAAGTTAAAACAGAAATTGAAGCTTATCTGAAAATAATTTCATTTACCAGGAATTTCCAGTTTCTGGAGTTTTAAAGGAATGAGAGGAAGAGAGGCCAAACCTTGGATTCTGGCAAAGTAGAGCAATGGAAGCTGACTCTTGAGGGCAAGGAATTAGAGGGAAGGGAATGATAGAAAAGTGGCTGCATTTGGAGGTAATATCTTCACATCCAGATTTTATGCACCAATTCTCTTTTCAATATTATCTAAATTTCCGTTGAAAGCCTTGAGTTCCTACTTCCTACCTTTTTTTTGTTTTATTATTTTCCACATCTGTCAAGTCATTTTTATCGCACCTATTTTCCCCTAATTCAAGGAGATAGTGGCATAAATTGCTAAAAATGATAAAAATAATAATTTCAGAAATTCAGAAAACATATATCAATAAGGATAATTATTTTAACATTTCTACCTAAAGCATTGTATTGGATCTTTAGAACACCAAAGAAAGATTAAAATAAAAATTTAGAGACAATCATGAAAAGGAGACAAAGCACCTACAAAGAGAAGATATTGGAAATGACAGCACATCTCTCACAAGCAGATGTAATGGAACACTGACTACAAAACGCTGTTTTGAAAAGGGAAGCTAAAATCACAGACTTTAAAGGAATTCCTAAAGCAGGGGTTAATTTCAGGGGTTAAAAAAAATAAAATATAAGAGGCCTACAGAGAGACAGTCCAAAATACCAATGAAAGAATTAAGAAAACAAATTAATGAATTTGAATATGAATCTTGAAATTTCTGCATCTATTAAATAGGGAAAAATAATACTTGTGTATCATTTACTATGTATTTTAAAAATAAGTACATGAAAGAAGAAGTGTAATGTTATCTGTTTGGGGATCTAAAAGTTATATTTTGTCAAATTTAAATGGCACAATCACTATGATAAATCTAGTTTATCAATTCCAAACCTGTAAAGGTGAATAGAAATAGTTTTAAACATCCAAGTAGTGGGAAAAGGAACATTAATAGAAGCAAGGCAAATACAAAGCAAACAATGAGATGTTAAAATAAATAGAAATGTGTAAATAATCACAATAACTTTTTCAAATGAAGGAAAAATACATTTTCAGATACACAAAAACAAAATAATTAATTACTAACAAACACATACTACAGTAACAGTATTTTTCAAGCAAAAATGTCCTTTGGAAAGAAGGAATAATACCAGATGGAAATACAGTTATAGAAAAAGGAATGAAGAGCATCAGAAATGATAACAATATGGGTAAATATTTAATATTTTTCTTGTTATGTAAATATCTTTAAAGGTAATTTATAACTAAACAAAAAATAATGACATTATGAGATTTATCACCTAAGTATAGGAAAATTATATAACAAAGACAGCATTAAAATCTAGAGAGGGAGGAGAAGTATGCTATTATAAGCTTCTTGAACTATAAAAGTGGCATAATATTAATTAAAGGTAGACTTGCAGATTACTTAAAGATGTATATTATAAATACTAAAGCAAAAACTGATATTGAAAACAGAAAGATGACTTAAGCTAATCACATTAAATATAAATGTTCCCAACTGGATGTCAGAAATTGGATTTAAAAAGAAAGTCCAAACTATATGCTACTTACAAAAAAAATGTAAAATCACAAATAGTTTACAAGCAAAAGGATGGAAAAATATTTACCATGCCAACACTACAGGGGCTGAGTTATCACTGGAATGCAAGGTTGGTTTAACATTTGAAAATTTATGTCATTTACCACATTAACAAAAGATTAAAAACCCTATGTTTATCCCAATAATAGAAAAGGAATTTGACAAAATTCAACATCCATTCCTGCTAAAACCCCTCAGAAATACAGGAAAAGTCTTCATCAGGATAAAGAACAACCTTTCACTACACTGTGAACACTTAGTTATTTTTATATCTTGATTATTATGAATAATAATGCTGCAATAAACATGGGGTGCAGATATCTCTGCATGATAGTGATTTCATTTCCTTTGGATATCTATAGAAGTGGGACTATTGGATCATATGGTATTTTTCCTTTTAATTTTTGAAGAATATCATCACTGTTTTCCATAATGGATATGTTAAATAATTTGATTATATATATACATCCTTACATTATGCTTATGTACATCAGGTTAGATTATATACTTTGAACATATATAATTTTTATTTATTAACTAAATATTTTAAATAAATATAAAAAGGTTACTGTGAATGATTTGTTATGAAGATAAACATTTTGTAAAGAGAAAAATCAGTTTCTCTCTGAATTCATCAAATAAGTGCTAAAAGAACATGTAAAGAACATTTGTTTAAGGAGTATCAAATAAATACCCTGCTGTTGGATGCCACATGTCTTTATCTGTCTTAGCCTATGTCAGTGGTATATGAATTCCTAAATGGCAAATCTTTTCCATACTCAGAGAATATACAGGTGTCTGAATATCAAATGTTGGCAGTGCCATGTGTTATGTGAATGTGCTTATCCTAAAGAAAAACATCCTGTCAATATGAGTGATATGGTCATCTTTTTCATTGTGAATATTAACATATCTTTTAACTTCCATCATAATTGGTCACTATTTGGGAGCCCCCCTTTAATATCACTATTTTTAATAGCCCCTCATTTAATATGATTTTCTTATTAATTCAATTAAAATTTAATAACCATTTGGGAAACACTTGATCTCACAGAAAAGATAAGTGAAGAGTATAACACCAGGTAACATCAAGAAGAGTGGAAGATGGTTAGTAAATTGTCTCAAATCATTCAGTGAGTACTGTCCTACAAATGTGCTGGCCCCTCCAGTGGATGCCAGGCTCACACACAACAGTTTTGGCAGGAAGTTAACTATACTATTTAATTTCAGTGTATGAAAGTGACATCAATGAATATAGCAGAGTAATGACTTTTGAAAGTCTTCTTTTCCTTAAAGCAATATATACACTTGCAAAAACTGTTAGAATTAACTTTTCCAAGACCATGAAAAGTCATCAAAGGCATACAATAATATAGCAAACATTTGTTCAAGAAAAACAGCAGCACCTTGGTAAGGATGGGGAATTTTTAAGAGTTTAACTTCCTCTGGTTCCATCTCCTGCTCTATAGCTTTGTGACTTGCAAAATGACAACCCATATTCTCATGCAGTCTGATAGCTGCCAGTTGGAGGAGAATGGAGTTAGAGCATGATTTCTCAGCCTGAAGGAACCACTACAATATTTTACCAATCTAGTGGTTCAACTGGAAAATCCCACTAAAAAGGTTATTTATGAGTCAGAATTCATCCAATGTGAAAAGCCCTCTCCCTCAGGATTATAAATGGAAAACAATTGTAAAATGCTTCATCTTTGCATCTGCCTAAAGTAGTGGATAATAGTTGAGTCAAACAGTAGATAAAACAAAAAGCTTAAAAGGAAAAACTAGAAAACGAAATACCTATCTGAGGAATGCAGATGGCCATAGATGCATAGAGATGTGGGCATGCTCTGGAAAGAGCCTAAAGTCTCACTTCTGACTGACTTTAAGGCTCTGCACAAACAGGATGTAAAGGTTAGGAAAGAGTTGTTAACTTCCTGCTGAGTATCAAATGTTGGCATTAATACATACTACAGAGCCCTTTGGTAAAGACCAAAAGATTTATTGGTTTCAGCAAAGAACTGTTGCACCATTGGATTAGTAAGCTGAGAAAAGATTTCCATGGTCATAAATGATAAGCAACATAGATGTCAAAAGATTAACTCAGAAAGCTTACTAAAGGATTCCCAACTATAGATGGCTCTTGTTTTGCAATGGAGGTATGTAGCAATAAACCCACTGCAAGTTGAAAATATTATAAATTAAAAATTCATATGGTACAAAAACCAAAACAGGGAAGATAACAAGTGTTGGCAAGGACATGCAAAACCAGGAACAATAACACAGGGCTGTGGAAATGTAAATGGTATAACTACTTTGAAAATAGCATGGCAGTTCTTCAGGTAAGCCTAAAGTTATCATAGGATTGAACAATTCCATTCCTGAGTCTATATTTAAGAGAATGGAAAACAGATGTCCACACATCTGCATAAATATTCATAGCAATATTATTCATAACAGCTGAAGGTAGAAACAAAGTTCCATCAACAAATGAACAGTAACAAATTTTGGCATATTCATACAAGGATTATTCCTCAAAAAAGAGAATGATATACTGATACATGCTAAAATATGGCTAAACCTAAAAAAATATGCTAAGTGAAAGAAAGAAGCCACATGTTGTATCATTGCATTCATATAACATATCCAGAATAGTCAAAGTGAGATAGAAAGGTGATTAGTGCTAGAGGCTGGAGGACAGGGAAATACTAAGCAAATGCTAAGGACTATGACTCTTTCCTCATGTGATGATGAGACTCTTGTGCAATTATGTAGAGGTGATAATAGCAGACTTCTGAATATACTTAAAACCACTCACCTGTACACTTTAAAATGGTGAACTGTATGGTATGTGTTATGTCAATAAAAAAATCAGTACCTCAATACACTTGTGGTTGGTGTCAAATCTTCACTGATTTGCTTAAAAACTAAGAGAAGGAAAATAAAACCTGGGAAGAAACACTCCAAAATGTTTACAGTGAATAAATCTGGGTAGTGGGCCTAAGTATACTCGTGAGAAGCAGAGCAACTGGCACTCTGTATATTGCTAATGGGAATGCTAGTTGGTATTGCCTTTTGGAAAACAATTTGGCAATTTTATATAAATTTAAACATATACCTACCATGCACCATAAAAATCCCATTCATAGAAACATACTAAAGAAAATTAAAACATGTATTCTCCCCAAATCTATATGTAAATATTTATAGTCCATATCTGTAATCACCAAAAAGTATATATCTGAGGAATAGTACTCAGAAATGTAAAGGAACAAAGTATCAATTCACATACCATTAATAAATCTCAACTGCATTTTACTAAATAAGTTTCCAGAAACAAAAGTTTATATGTTGCATGATTCCTCTCATAACATTCTGGTAATGGCAAAACTATAGGGACAGAGAACTAACCAGATGCTGCCAGGTAGGGGGGAAATGAGCTGTCCTCCGAGGCAAAGAATGAAGGAATTTGACGGGCAATGAAATGGTTCCATATTATAACTGTAGGGTAGAAACTTGACACTGAGCATTTGTCAAGATTCATAGAACTGTGTATCACAAAACGAATGCTACTCTATGTAAATAAAAATAGAAATAAAAGCTGGGCAAGGTGGTGCACATCTGTAATCCCAGTGGCTCAGGAGGCTGAAGCGGGAGGATGGCTAGATCAAAGTGAGTCTCAGCAATTTAGCAAGGCCCTAAGCAACTCTAAATAAAATATAAAAAAGGGAGCCAGGCACAGTGGTGCAAGCCTGTAATCCCAGCACTTTGGGAGGCTGAGACAGGAGAATCGTGAGTTCAAAGCCAGCCTCAGCAATGGTGAGGCACTAAGCAACTCAGTGAGACCCTGTCTCTACATAAAACACAAAATAGGGCTGGGGATGTGGCTCAGTGGTCGAGTACTACTGAGTTCAACCTCCAATACCAAATATATATCTGTGTGTATATATATATATATATGTATATATATTTGTATATAAAAGGACTGGGGATGTGGCTCAGTGGTCAAGTACTCCTGAGTTCAACTTTCAATACCAAATATATGTGTGTATATATATATATATGTATATATACCTGTATATAAAAGGACTAGGGATGTGGCTCAGTGGTTAAGTACCCTGAGGTTCAATCTCAGGTACTAACAAAAAATGAATAAAGAGTATCTTAGGGGCTGGGGTTATGGCGCAGTGGTAGCGTGCTCGCCTAGCACGTGGGAGGCACTGGGTTCGATCCTCAGCACCACATAAAAATAAAATAAAGATATTGTGTCCACCTACAACTAAAAAATAAATATTTTTTTTAAAAAAGAGTATCTTAGAGTATACACTTACATGCACATACTCAGAGCCTGGAGAAAAGAGTAGTTTTATCTATCCAGTGGTCATATTAGCCCTGCAAGTAATTTCAAGACTTCCACTAAGTTCTTATAATTGCAAAGGAAGACTGAATGTTAATTTTGAGTAAGTGCTAAATGGTTCTGAATAATTATTACCATAATAATATATTATACCATGAAAGATATGTGTATCTCATCAATAAGAACATGCACAGCAAGAGAGCCTCAATACTCTGATACATACACACATACATACCTGTCATATGTGTATATGTGTATCATGGTATGTCCCTAAGAGGAGTGTGTCTACCAAAAAGAATAATGTCATGGAAGCTGGATTAGCAACATGAAGAGCAAAGAGCACTTACCCAGGAATAACTAATAATTATAAGTTATTTGCATTATTTTGGTATTTCCCCCAACACATTAGTAAAACTTACACCAGAGAAAAAGGATGGGGAGCCAGGGATGGGATGATGATGACAGAAAGGACTTTTCCAGGAAAGTACTGAATTCCATGTTCTGGTGGTATCAGCTTGATGATTAAAGAAGAGCTACAGAGGACAGAGGTAATGGCCAAAATATTGAGAAGGCAGAGTTCAAATCTAATGGTAATCTGGAAATAAAAGCCCCTTATGAATTCACAGAAATTTGGGGGACAGCATTTGACTTTTCAAATTACTGAACGGAGGCTCAACTCAATCTCATTGAGATGTAAAAGGAAGGGGACTTCCGAACTGACACATAGGTTACATATGGGACATCTAGGAGGAATCAAACTGCCCACTGTTAAACAATTTATGAAAATAAACCCCTGAAAACCAAGTGTTTGTGTAAAGTTAACAGGTTGAAAAAGACACAGACATAATAAATTGGTGAAACTGCCACTTGGGAAACCAGAAGTTAGAAGCCAGAATTAGTAAGTAGCAACCTCTGTGAAAGCTAAACGGTATCCTCTCACAACACTCACTCTCTATTTTGTACCTAGTTAAGACTTTCAGTGATCTTCTCCTCTCCCATCCTGTCAATTATCAGACCACTCTTCAGCTTCACTTATTTCCTACCCTTGGTCCCCACTGTCACCATTAAAGCAAACTTGAAACTTTGGACAACTCTGTCAAGAACGATGGAGGATCTGAGATTATGCCCTACTTGGAAGGCAGCACTTTAATTTTGCCATAGCCTCATGGATGCTTGCAAAACACAGAAGACCCCTGCATCAGAGACAAAGTACCACTGATTACACTTTGGAACAGCAGGAGCCAGAATCGGCACTTGCATAGTATCCAAACCCAATACTCACAAAGCAACAGGAAGGCCAGATAATACCCAGACATGTAGTGCTACTGGAAGGAAACCCTGCAAGTTTCACTTAGGCAGGAGATAATTTTTTATTATACTGAGCATTGAACAAATTTGCCCTTTAAAATGATGGGAGACAATATCCCTATTCTCTAAGGCTGGTTGCTCTATTATTATCCTTGAGAGAAAGGCCTAGAACAAAGGACACCAGTGCCTCTTCTCTCAAGATAGGCAGAAATGTCAGAGACCTATGGATAATTGCCTTCCAGTGCTCCTCATATGTTCTCTACTGGTTTTGGCCCACCTATAGAAAGTTATTAAATCATATTTGAGAATTCATGCCAAAGAATTTCCTGTGATCCCCCCAGATACTTACCATTGTTATTTTCTTCCTTTGGCTATATTAGAGATATCAGATTGCTCACATATGATTCACAGAGAACCATCTTCATTGATAATCTATACAGAATGACCTTGACATAGTGTATATTCCACAATTGTCCCTACTTGGACAAAAGTCCCTCTCCCCAGGAATTTGAAATGCAGAAGACCATGGCAGCCAAGAATTGGTGTCATGGAAAGAAGATGTCACATGCAAACCAAGGCATGGAAGATAATTAGCAAAATGTCTTATTTTTTGGAAAGATAACCTTCAGAGGGACCAATGGAATACTTGTGCCAAAGGAAGCACATGCAGTTTCACAGAAGGGAAGAAACACAAACCTACCAACCCTTGCCCGGCCCCAGCTCTACTCCTTCAATTGTTCCATGAAAAGTTCTTGTTTCTCATTAAGTTCCCCTCAAGTTCCCTGGTGATTTCACCGTTTCCTTAACTGTTCAAAGTTTATGGTCTTTGCAACCGTCAATCCTGGAATAAGGCTTAAATACTATTCACCTTCCTAAAGACATTATTAGAGCACTCAAATAACAACCTATCTCCCACTTCACTAAGGAGATAAGGGCAATTGTTAAGGACTCCTTTTACACTTTATCAAAGGACCTATAATGTCCTCTGTCTCTTCAGAACATAGACATGATAGCAAATTTTCTTTACAGTCTGTGCCTAATGTGATATGACAAGTAACAGTCCTTTGACAGAGGGAAATTTTTTTTTTTTTTACTTCATGTTAGTAATTAGGTTTAATACTAGGCTTTAGAAATTTATGAGAAAAAATCATGCTTATTTTGGAAATGTCTTCATTTACCAAAAAATGTCACTTTGCTTTTAGAATCATTTTAGCCTTTGCCGACAAAATGATCCATTTGGTTATGCAAAGTGTTATTTTACTCTTGCTCTGAAAGCCAGTTTTGATTAGTTTAAAAGGAGATTGCTGTGCTTTCACTTTTTTGACATGTTTAACTGAAAACTTTCCATGTCAAGTCACTATTTGATAGTTTCACGATCATTAATGTACAAGGAAAAGAGGGTAAATAGATATCAAGCCAAATGAAATTGAGCTTTCAGATATTTATCACCATATTCTCTACATAACTTTTCTTTTGAGGATGCTTAGTAGAAACATTACATTTGCAGACACTTTTCCTGATACATATACCATTTTATTCTCTCTTCTGTTCCCTTCATTGTGAATTACATTGGTTTTACACTTCAACAAATCATTTTGTTTTCCTGGCATACTTTTCTAAGTTCAGAACATGATGCAACACAGAGGTAGCAAGTCTCATATGCAAACTCCACAAATATAGACAATACTGAGAAATCCTTTAGTCATCCTGACCCACTCCTTATGTACTAAATGGTACTCAAGACTTAAATGAATAATGCTTTCCTTACAGTACTGGAGCAACCAGGATTTTGCAGTCATGAACCATTATTAAGGATGTACTCACATGTCTATTGATGGTATCATAATTAAACTTATATCTGTTATTTATTAAATGAATGTAAACAAATGTTTCATCCCTTTTTACCTAAAACTGCTAAACTCCCTATGGATCATTTGATACTCTTCTAAGTTGTAAAGTAGGTCAAAGACTTTGCTTTGAACAAAATTCATTAATCTGTTAGCTCCCTGAAGGAAAAGAATTCAACCCATTCCTTTGGCTGTCAGGCACCTAGCCCAGCTGAGACCTAATATGTACCCAATAAAAGATTACAGTCCTAACTGTTCATATTTCTTTAATCTTCCAACAGTCTATTGACTCTCAAAAAGAGGAAACTTCTGCAAAGTCTTACTTGCCAATCCAATATGGTCTTTCTGAATTTCTAACCCTATTGCCATTTCTCTGCTGTAAAATTTCCAGTGAATGTGGTAAAAGTATTTAAATTCAGTATTTACAAAACAAAATCATTGCTATGCACTGCCTGCCATCAAACACAAATCTGCCTCATGTTTGCCCTGCCATTTGTAACACTATTGTACTGATATTCCAATCTCAACCTTTGAATCCTTTATTTCCCCTTTCTCCTATATTTCAATAATAGAGTCCTATGAAAAATATGTTTATTTTCTGTATAGTAATGGTTAAATTACAATATAATATGGACTTGTTTTAAGAGCAAATATGATCCAAAGCCACATTAATAAAATAATCGATATTTTAACCCCAAACCTCATGTCCTGCTCCTTTTGCACATGCACTTTTTTTCCAGGGATTGAACTCAGGGATACTCAACTACTGAGCCACATCCCCAGCCTTATTTTGTGTTTTATTTAGAGACAGGGTCTCACTGAGTTGCTTAGTGCCTCACTCGTTGCTGAGGCTGGCTTTGAACTCGCGATTCTCCTGTCTCAGCCCCTCAAAGTGCTAGGATTACACCACACCCAGCTGCACATGCACTTTTAAAAGACCAATTTACAGCACAATGACTATGATGCAAAATTGATTCTTCAAACCGAAATTCATGCCAATCTCCCCGTCCATTTCTACTACAACTACTCATAGCTCAGGTTTGCTCTATCAAAAGGACAGTGTTCTCCATGTTTGGATATCTCCACTTTGTCCATAATCTATTCTGCTCACTTCCACCATATTGATCCAAAGATCATGTTCTCCCTTGCCACACTCCACCATAAACAAACAAAATCACTAATGTCCAATAGAGTAAATTCCAAGGTCACCATTTTAACATTTGAAGATTTCTCTAATTGTTAAGGCATAAAATAACAAAAATAGGACTCAGAGTTGGGTGAGTGAGCAAACGTGCATTTAAGAGGAGTGTTATCTAAACCTCCTTATTTGTTCATAGAATGCTGAATGAATACATCTGACATTCTAACTATAAAACTACACAAGTCTCCCTTTTAAATATTAGTTTCCACTATGCTGCCAAATGCTCTCTGCTCTCCAGCCCAATGACACTTTATACTATTCCACAGAAAAGCCTTTGCAAGTACAACTCACAAAGCTTTTAGCATTGCCATTCTTCTCCACATGAAACATTTGACTCTTACTCCTAATAAAATATTAGCCATAATTCATGATTATATCTTTCATAAACATTTCCCTAATCAGAACTAAAAATTGTCTTCTATAAATTCCCCAAACACATGGATGTGTTTCTCTTGGCATTCAGGAAAGCTTTCTTCATAACGTATCTATTTTTAAAATATTTTCTAGAGCAATTGTAGGTTCACAGCAAGACTTGAGTAGATGGTACAGAGACTTCCCATATCCATTCAGCCCCTATACATGCACAGCATCCCACTCCACAGTAGTGTTTTGTTAGAATTGATGAACCTACCATGACACATCATTAGCACCAAAATTCCTTCATATGTTTCCTTAATTTTTTTATGGCTTGATAGACCATTTCTTTTCAGTGCTGAAAAAACATTTCATTGTTTGGATGTACAGTTTATTTATCCATTCGCCTACTGAAGGATGTTTTGGTTGCTTCCAAGTTTGGAAAACTTGGAATAAAGTTGCTATAAACATTTCTGTGCTCAATTTTGTGTTTTCAAATTTCAACTCATTCAGACAAAGAGTAAGGAATGTGACAGCTGGATTCTGTGGTAAGAGAATGCTTAGGTTTGTATGAAATTACTGAACCATCTTCCAAAGTGGCTGTGCCATATTGCATTTCCACCAGCAGTGAATGAGGATGCACTATATCCTCACCAGCATTTGGTGTGGTCAGTGTTTTGGAATTTTTGCCATTCTAATAGGTGGCATCTCTACTCACTAGTGGTACTGCATTGTCATTTAATTTACAATTCCCTTATGACATATGATGTTGAGTACTGCAACTATTTTTGTGCACATTATATCTCCATTTTAATTACATCCATCTTTTGGGCAGTAAGTCATTCCTCATCATCCACTGAACTTGTATAATGCTTTCTGTATAAGTATCCCTAAAATAGTTAGAACTGGAGAAAAAATGAAAGTGATTAAGAAATCTTGCCTCAGTTGATAGAAGGGCAAATTCAGCTTCAGAGTATCTAAGATACAATGCCAGAGTTCATCCTTGCTAAATTGGTAGTAATTTTTTATATTAGACAAATGTATACCTCTACATTATTTTTACCCAAATGAATATTCTTCCCTGTAGAAAATCGATTTATGAACTCAAGGCACATGACCTTAATGTACAACTATTTGTACTACTTTTTTGTTGTTTGCATAGACTGAGAGAGATTAAATGGAAAGTGAGCCATATTTCCAACACATTAACACCTTTCAAAGTCTCCTAAAATCTCATGTCATGCTGTTTGACTTTCAAGGTGAATTCATTCAGTAAATATTTACTGAGTATTAACTATGTAAGAGGCTGTATCTAGAATAATGAATATATTGATGAGCTAAATCAGTGTCTCTATTAATGCCCAAATTAATGCTAAGTTATATATTTAAGTTTTTCCTGTTATATCTAATAATATATTTTAGGATTATATGCCATCACCAAAATTGGGTGTAAATGAATGTACCTCAACACAATAAAGCCCTTTTATGACATACCCACAGCTAATACCATACAGAATGGGGAAAAATTGAAAGCTTCTCTTTTAAGATTTGGAATGAGACAAGGATGCCCACTTTAACCACATTTTTGCAACATAGTACTGGAAGTTCTAGCCAGAGCAATTAGACAAGAGACAAAAAATAAAATAAAGGGCATCCAAATTGGAAAGGAGGAAGTCAAGCTGTCCTTGTTTGCGGATGACATGATCCTCTATACAAAAAACCCTCAAGACTCTACCTAAAAATGTTGGAACTAATAAACAAATTCGGTAAAATTACAGGATACAAAATCAACACAAAGGATAAGTAGCATTTTATATGCTAACAGTAAAGCATCTGAAAAAGACACCAAGAGAAAAATTATATTCTCAGTAGCTAACAAAACTAGGCATAAATGTAACCAAACAGGTGAAAGGTATCTACTATAAAAGCTACCAAATATTGACAAAGGAAATTGAATATAATTTAAAAAAATAGAAATATATCCTATGTTTGAGGATTGGAAGAATCAGTATTGCTAAAATGCCCATACTACCCAGAACAATCCACAGATTCAAGGTAATATCCATTGAAATATCAATGTCATTCTTCACAAATAAGAAGAAAAAATCAAAATTTTGTATGGCACCATCTAGTATTCTCAAATTAATGTGTACCAATTTATAAATAAACTAATCTGACCAAATTAATACTTAGATCATTTAAATTGAGTTCAAAACATACTTCATTTCCTTTCCTTATTCACAAGATAAATCTATATTTTTAATTTCTATAGGGTTGTGAGATATTACAGATGTACCAGCTATCTGAGCTCAAAACACATGAAGCAAAACACAACAGATTTAAAGGGAGGAATAAGGAGGTGCCTCCTATGAATCCAGAAGATTCACAATGGCAGTATTCTATATACTTGGAGTTGCATTTTTAAGCATCTTTTTGCATGTTACTATGACCTTATCAGGTTTCCCCCTCCAACTTCATACTGGATAATTGTTGTTTAAGTTACAATTAAAATAGTAGAGAAAATTATATATATACACATACATATATATATACATATGTATAATTTGTATATACTGTATATAATTTAGATATATACAGACATATAAAAATACATATTTTATATATAAGTATTAGATCAACTGCATATAGATAGCATCCAAATAAATTTCAGCATCCCTTGTTTTGGCAGGAATTCAGATTTATAAACAGCAAGCTTCTGTCTGGAATTATGGTCTATATAAAGAGGCAAAACAGATTGATTGATATTCATTCACCATAATTACAAGAGCTGAGAATGCTTATCTCTTGATAAGGATGGCTAAAGGCCATCTGTAACAGATCGCATGCAAATAAAAGCTTGAATGTAGTCTCTTAAAATGTAATGCAAGTGGACAAATAATATGTATGATATTATTCATCTCCCAAATGTTCTATAAATATGTGTCAAATAATAACTATAAAGTCAGTAAAATTTTATTAGGCTTATATTCAATATTTATAGGAATGAATGTTCTTTCCTTTATTTATGAAGATAGAATTACCCAGTCACCATGAGTAAAATCTGTGCTTGGAATTGTTAGTAGTATTCATCAGTTTATGAGCTACAGTTTCTTAACCGTCCTCATAAACTCAATGGAACAGGTCAAGGAAAGAGTCCAAAGACAAGATTAATAGAGAAAAATTGTGAATGGAACTTTAGGTTTTGATTATTTAAAATTTAAATATTTTAACTCAGAAACATATTTTGATAATGATTTTAAAATTTGGTACTTTATTACAGTTACATATATTTTTCCCTCTAAAAAAGTGCATTGATATCACTTATATCAGGACATTGTAGGAATCATTTTGTATTTTAAAAAAATTATAAGTGGTATTGTATACATAGGTTTCTAGTACATGATACAAAACTGTTTCAATGTATTTATAGAAAGATATTACCAAAACCAAACAAGCCAATTTAGGCCCATGAATCATATCTATCCCATATTATTTAAGAATTATGGAAATATTGTTCAAAAATCACTGTGTAAGCAAACAAACTTTATTTGGAAATCATAGAACAGAAATTAGAATGTATTTTCTTAAAAACATGGCTATTTAACTATGGCTTACAATTTTGAAAGGTCTTGGACATATGTGATAAAGCAAGAAAATTCCACAAATACTTGAATGTATCCCCACCCAATTCTACTTATCAATCATTTCAGAATATATTGTCAGTTGAAAATAGTAGTTTTTAAAGAAAAAAAAAGTGGTTAAGTTCTATTTTCCTTTGATTTATCTACATGTTTGGGAAACAAAACTACATAATACTGAAGAAAATACAAACTAGTATAATATAACTCCTGGTCACTGTATCAGGTAAGAGGACTTTGTGCAGTGCACAAAATCCCTGAAATTACTTTTCATTTCATATTTCTTGTACAAAATTTTCCAGAGGAAGTCTGGTTCCAGATTTGATTCTGAGTCAAGTAGGAATTATCAAGTACTTTCCATTTTTCTGCTCTCTCCTCCCCAGGTCAGCTTTCCTCTCTAGTGATTGCAAGATAGCCTCAGAAGACTTTCTGCTTATGCACTGCCACATCAGACCAAGACAAGTGGATATTTTCTCTTCATTTCTTTTTATTTTTGGAGAAGTAACTTTTCCGGAAGACTTACAGAAGATTTTCCCTTAGATCCCAGTGGTGAGATTGACTTTATAATCCAGTACTCTAGCTGCAAGGGAAGCTGAAAATGCAAATATGAAACATATTTAAGCTTTGTAAAAAAAAAAAAAAAAAAAAAAAAAAAAAAAAAAAAAAAAAAAAAAAAAAAAAAAA
>PVHX01006308.1:0-35231 GCA_004024805.1 Geosciurus inauris | reverse complement strand
AAGGAAATGCTGTTTATAATGATGTGCTAAGACATCACATGTACATTCCTCTACCATGTTCAGATTATACATTAAATCTCCTAAACCTTGGTGAGACTTACTCAAAAGGTTAGAGAAGTTTTTCTAGGTACCTACCCAAACAAAGCACTGTCACAGGTTTATAACTCTGAAAATTACTGCTTCTTATAAAAACTGAAAATTGATGAAATACAAGAAGCCTCAAATAAATGAAAATATAAGTTGTCATAAATTAGAATTAATCTTAAAATATCCATATTATCCAGAGCAATCTATAAGTTCAATGCAATTTTTATCAAAATTCAAATGACATTTTTCATAAGCATGAATTTGTGAAATTCAAAATAAAAAATCAAAGGATTTCTATGGAGCCACAAAAGACCTCAAATAGCCAAGGCAGTTTTGATCAAAAAACAAGAAAGCTGAAGATACCACACTACCTGACTTCAAAATATCATACACAACTCCAATAATCAAATCAGCCTCACACTGGGATAAAAACAAACCCATGTATCAGTGAAACAAATGAGAAAGCCCAGAAATAAATCCATGCACATACAAGTGGATTTTGTTTTTTTGTACCAGGGGCCCTTAACAACTGAGCCAACATCCCAACCCATTCTATTTTTTATTTTGAGTCAGTGTCTTGCTAAGTTGCTTAGGCTAGCTTTGAACTTGCAGTCCTCCTGCCTCCGCCTCCTGAGCTGCTGGGATTATAGGAGTGCTCCACTGCACCTGGTTGTAACCAACTGATTTTTGACAAAGTGCCAAGATCACACAATGGGGAATGACAGTCTCTTCAACAGATGATGTTGGGCACTGGATATACACACTCAGAAGAGTGAAATTAGATCCTAATCTCACACAATACAAAAGTCAACTCAAACACATCAAGACCTAAAGACCAGAAACTGAAAATCTATTGAAGGAAAACACAAAAAAGTAAGTTCCATGACATTAGCCTGGGCAAAGATTTTTTGGATCTAATCTGAAAAGTGAAGGCAACAAAAACAAATAAATAAATGGATAAAACCAGAAAGCTTTTTCACAGCAAAGAAAACAATCAACAGAGTGAAGAGACAATCTATGGCATGGCAGAGATTATCAGCAAATAATACACCTAATAAGGGATTGATATTCAAAATATATAAGGAACTCAAGCAGCTCAACAATAAGAAAACAAATGGCCTTATTAAAAATTGGTGAAGGATCTAAACAGGTATTTATTTAAAGAAGGCATACAAATGATCACCAGGTATACAAAAAATGCTCAAAGTCACTGATCATCAGAGAAATAAAAATTTAAATCATAATGATGTATCACCTCATGCATGTTAGAATGGCTATTACCAAAATATGAATGATAACAAATAATGGAGAAAGTAGGGAGAAAAGAGGATCCCTTATATACTCTTGGTGGAAATATAAATTAGCCCAACTATTATGGAAAAGAGTAAAGAAGAGCCTCAAAAAATTAAAATAGAACAACCATATGATCCAGTAATTCCACTGCTGTGCTGCTGGGTACATTTCCAAAGAAATGAAAGTAGGTGTTGAAGAAATATCTGCACTCCTATGTTTATTGAAGCATTATTCATAGTAGTCAAGATACGATATTAATATGAGTTTCCATCAGCAAATGAAAAGATAAAGAAATTGTGGCATACATACACAACAGAATACTATTCAGCTTTTAAAAAGGAATAAAAGCCTGTCATTTGGACATATGGATGAATGTAATGGTTAAATAAAATCAGCTAGTCATGGAAAGACAAATACTACAGGATCTCATTTATATGTGGAATCTAAGAAAGTTGAACTCATAAGCATGGAGAGTAGAACGGCGGCAATCAGGTTGGAGGTGGGGAGCAGGGTTGGGGAAATTCTGATAAAGGATACAAAATTTTCAGTTAGGAGGAATAAATTCAAGAGCTCTAATGTACAACATGGTAGCTATAGTTAATAACAACATATTGTCTTCTTGAAAATTATTGAGACTAGATTTTTTGCTGACATAAAATAATTTAACACATTTATGGGATTCAATGTGGTGATGTATATAATGGGTAATGATCAAATCAGAGTCATTAGTATTTTCATCTCCTTATACATTTATCATTCCTTTGTGTTGGAAGCCTTCAAACTCCCCTCTACTTCTTTGTCAACTATATAATTAATTCTTATGAACTAAGGTCACCCTACTGTGTATAGAGCATTAGAGCTATTCTTCTATGTAACTGTATTTTGGTGCCCTCATCATCCAACTTTCCTTTATTTCTATCCCTTTTTCCCACATTTTCTGAGCCCTAGAGACCACTGTTGCTAAAAGAGTAGATTTTAAGTGTTCTCACTGCAGAATGGTAAATATGTGAAGGAATACGTATATTCACCAGCTCAATGTAGTCAGTTTGCAGAGTAGTCTGTTTCAAAATATCTTATACAAGATAGATACCATTTTAGTAGTCAATTACAAAAACAAATCAATAAACAAACCAGCAGAACTGGAAGAAAAGGAGGAATAGAAAGAAAATATAGAAGGGAATAGAAAAGCAGTAAAATTTGGGGGTGATTTGTATATTTATCTTTTCAGTTAGAAAAAATGTAACCACTCGCAGCATCTCTGAATACCTTTGTTCAGATTGAAATATTAAAAGATGTTACACATTTTATTTTACTTCATTCATTTTCTAAGAGCTACTATGTTAGCTCTGCCATCTTCAGGAGTTCAGAGATAAAAGAGTTATGCATAAGTTTTACATGTAATTACTATAGAAATGGTCTACCTAAGTACAAATATCTTTTAAAGAACTAATATTTAATATACAAGTATTTAGCTAATTAATTACAATCCAATTAATTCAAATTGATGGAATTTTCCATTAGCAATGGTCAAGATATCTAAGATCTTAAACAATGTCCCACCTTGTCTAGAATGACTATCATTGCTTCAGTTTAGGTAAATCATCATGGCATTAGAATTAACTGCACAATGGATCAATCTTATTTAAAAAGCAAACAACCCCTGCCAGTAAAGAATTTATTTTTCTGTTCTTCAGGCTAATCTCTACACAATTTCTCACTTTTAAAATATTAGATAACTGGGCTGGGATTGTAGCTCAGCGGTAGAGCGCTTGCCTCGCATGCGTGAGGCCCTGGGTTCGATCCTCAGCACCACATACAAAGCAATAAAATAAAGACATTGTGTCCATCAACAACTAAAAAAATATTAAAAAATAAAAATAAAAAAAAATTAAAAAAATAAAATATTAGATAACTATATCAGGTCATGCAGGAAATAATTGTACTCATAAAGACCCAAACAGGTACTAAATCTTATCTTCTGTCAAAACATATACATAGCTAGGTATACCATCTTTTTTCTCTTGTGTGGAAAAAAAGTGTGCTAAATATGAAATCACAGATTCCCTTCAAAATTATTAAATTGAAAACATTGCTCCTTCGTATTCTTTTAGGATACAGAGAAACTTATTTGCAGTATTGTATCTGGTCTATGAGGAGGAGAAGATGGTGACTTAGATGTATGCACATTCTTTTCCTCATAGAAAGGAGGGACCATCAATGAGATTAGATATTTCTATCATTTTATTTAAATCAGACTAAGATGACCACTGAAAACATTATGATGTCATATGGAAATTGCTGATCAGAGCCACTGGAGACTGGAAACCATACACCTTCACAGCATTTTCAACTGTGTGGAGTCCGAATCAAAAAGTGGTTTTAGACCACAACATAATTCGGTAAATAAAAAAGTAAATGGCCTGTCCTCAAAGTGATGTTGAAATTACTGAACTATTGTCAGTAGAACATGAATTTTTATTAGATATTCACAGCAGGGATTTGGGGGCCCTTAAGTAAATATTTCTGAGAAGGTTTATTCACACTTTGTTAACTGTAGAACACACGAATTTGTGGCAAATTTCCAAACAATGGAAAGATGACTTGGCATTTACAGAAACCAGCAGGAAAGGATTTTTCTCTGGAAATAGTTTAAGCTATTTTCCAGCAACTTTTTCCTTTCTCCATGTTGAGAAGCCACACTTAAAGATTTAAGACACTAAATAATATTTTAATAAATTAAATGACTAAATTAAATGACTACGGTTTAATTGTATATGGTTACAAACAATTTTGTAACCCTTGAGATGTTTTTGATTACAATATTTAAGGAAGCTTTGCAAAATTAATAAGCAGAGAATACAGAGCTTTTTGAAATGGAATTCTGATGCCTTTGCAGTCTCTTTGATAACCTTAAATGGTAGGGTTTTTGTTAAATAGTTAAGAGTTTTTGTTCTGTTGTTTCTTTTAGGACTGAGGATTTGTGCAGATATATTACTGTCATTTATAAAAAAAATTATTTGTGGCTAAGAGAATTTGTGGTTAGCAAAATTATGCTAACTCCCATAAAAATTACAATGTATAACATGGAAATTAAGCAGGTGTCAGTGATAGTCAATATTCTATTTCATTTTATTATCATTTTTACAATCAAGAAAATGAAAACTGAAGGCTATTATCTTTATCCTTTTTCTGTTAATTTCGTCCTTGTAAACCATGAATGGATGAAAAATGACATTTCAGAGTTGAACAGACCCATAGGTAAAATTTCATCCAACTCAATTTTATAGTGTACCAAGGTACAGTCAAATAGGGACAAATGAATATTTGACTTGTCTACAGTAAACACAGATGCATGGGCTAATAATACTATACAAGACAAAGCTCTAAGTTTTTAACTCTCATTTATTATATACTTGTACAGGGGCCATACAATAAGTGGGGAAAATTTAAATTCTGTCAATGCACTTTAAGAGAATCACAGGACATAATGAAATAACCATGCTAGTACATATGTTATTTTGAATATGAAGTAGTGTTAAGAAGGAATGTTAAGGAAATAGAAGCCTATCTTTGGTCTACAAAAAAATTTAAAAAGTTAGGGTGAGATCTGCATTATCTATAGGAATTAACTAGGTAGAAAGAAAGGGTTGTGGAAGGTGATTTGAATTCTTTTTTTTAATTTTTTTTTAGTTGTTGATTGACCTTTGTTTATTTATTTATTTATATGCGGTGCTGAGGATTGAACCCAGTGCTTCCCACATGTGAGGCAAGCGCTCTACCACTGAGCCACAATCCCAGCTGGTGACTTGAATTCTTAGTAGAGGGAAGAGCATACACAAAAGTCTTTGTAGGAAGGAAGCATTGGAATTAAAGAACATAAATAAAAACATGTGAATAAAAATTACCTAACGTGATGAGAGAAGAAATGGATTGAAAAAATGAGCAGAGCTTCAGAAATTTGTGGAACAATATCAAAAGTTCTATCCTTTGCATAGTGAAGACCCAAAAGGAAGAGAGGCAGAGAAAATATTTGTGGAACTAATGGACAAAAACTTCTCACATTTTGTGAGAGATATAAATATATATAAAAATTACAAGTCAAGAAAGTAATCAAACTCCAAAGAAAATAAATAGAAAGACAATCTCACCTGGTTGTAGTATAGTGCAACTGCTGAAAACCAAAGGTAAAAAGATACTCTTCAAGGCAACTGAAGACCTTGCCACAGAATAATCAAAAATATTGAGATTTTTCTCATTAGAAAGAGGCCCGAAGTCAGTGGGAAGGTATCTCTGAAAGGTCCAGAAGTGTTTATTAATTTCTGCTTTTTTATCATGCACTTATTTTGGATTCAGTTCATAATTCTAACTTCCTACAATGAGCAGTATATTTCATTGATTTCCTGTCTTCCTCACCTTAATAAAGAGAGGCACTGGGGCTGGGGTTATGGCGCAGTGGTAGCGTGCTCGCCTAGCACGCATAAGGCACTGGGTTCGATCCTCAACACCACATAAAAATAAAATAAAGATATTCTGCCCACCTACAACTAAACATATAAATATTAAAAAAAAATTAAAAAGAGGCACTAAAAGGGACAAATAGCAATTAGGCCACACTGCAAAAATTCTGTTATCAAATATATTTCTCATCATTTAAAGCATTCTCTAATTCCCATTTTAATTTGTTTATGATACATGAGTTGTTTAAAATTAGTTGTTTTAAATGTTTATATTTTAAAATAATAATTAAGCTTTAATTTTTAATTTAATTTAATTTTGGCCAAAATGAAAGGTATTAATGAAAATCTTAGAAATGTACTGATACCTGTTTTATAATACCATAGTGATGCAATGTTTATAAGTGATTTGAATGTTCTCAAGAACAACATGAATGCAATAACTGACAAGTACAAGCTAAATGTATGTTTGTTAAACCAGGCTTGTTTACTATTGGATTAAATCTTGGTAGTGCTGTAGTAAAATGAAGCCAAATTAGACAAAAATTGAATAGAAGGAATGTGATTAACTTCTTACTCTTAAGGTATTTGCCAATTATTCAATATAATTCTGTCAAATTTTGCTTTATACATACTAATAAAAACTGTATTATTAGTGGCAGACAAGCTCAGAATTATGTCTTATGTTTACATACTGATTTATTATCCATAATAACATTGTTACTAACAATGAATTTATGTTTAGTCTATGTAAACATAGAATCATCTGTTATATTAATATTGATGTCAGTCTTTTCATTTTAACCAGTAACCTTATACTTTGATGTGTCATTTGTAATAAGTTTATTAGTTGGACTTCGATTTTTTTAATATAACATGTTAATTTTCCTTTTTAACCAAAATTTTCAGTACATTTATGTTTGTATGTATGGATTTTATTCTAAGAGTTTATTATGTGCTATTTTTTATCCTTTTCATGTGTTTCTTATTTCTCCATATGTACTAGTTTTACAATATACTCTATTGACTCCTTTATATTTAATTTTTGTTTAACTAACTGAATATTTTGTTAATTTCTATTCTTTTAGACGTTAAATTTACAATTTTAATGTTCCTATTTAATAAATTCTAAACCTAAACAATATTTCAGCCCTAATTGCTCTAAGTCTAATAAGTCACCTTCCATTTAGAATGTTGTTTTTGTCCAGAACTTTGCTACTACTTTTTATTTTACTTCCAATATTACATATTATTATTGTCATTTTATAATAATATTTAATATGTCCTCAAGTTTTCTAATTTCTATGTTCACTGCTTCTTCTGAAATCCTGGTAATTCATTCTGAGATCTCTCTATTTCTTCCACCTGAAGTATATCCTTTAACTTTTCTTTGGTGAATTTCTATTAGTGGTAAAGTCTTTCAATTTTCATATGAAAATGTTTCATTACACTCTCATTTCTTCTCAATAACTCTATGAGTGCTCTTGAGAAGTAAGCAATCTCTTTACTTAATTGTTCTTAAATAGTATTTTTTCTTTATCCATTTTTAGAGTTTTCCTCTTTGTGATTTTCTGATTTTCACTATTATATACTTAGGTATGGCTTTCTTTTTATGTACCATATATTTCCTGAATTTACAGATTTAGATCTTTAAAAGATTTTTGGTAATTTCTAAGAAAATATATATTTGAGACTATATCCATGAAATCTAATACATATATTTTTACCTTTTCATTCTATTCTCTATGGGTCCTAACCTCCCTTTACTATTTTCTAGCACTGTGTCCATTTATTAAATCTAAAGAAATTTCACAAGTTTATTTTCCAATTTAGAAATGCTCTGTTAAATTGTGTCTAATATGCTATTTAACTTATCTGTGAATACTGACAGAATGCCATGTGATCATTGTAGTTATGTTGTCATGGCCAAGGGATACTGAATATTGCCAGAAAACCACCAGAGGCCAGGAGAGAAGCATAAGACACATTCTCTCTCACAGCTCTCAGAAGGAATCAATCCTGCCAACATCTTGATTCTTAACTTTCAGTCTCCAGAACTGTGAAACAATAAATTTCTATTGTTTCATATTCTCCAGTTTTGGGTGCTTTGTTATAGCAGCTCCAATAAACCAGTAGAGATTTTTATGATTTTGATTTTTTTCTTTTCATTTTAAAAGTATGTTATTTCTTGCTGGGCATGGTGGGCCACACCTGTAATCTCAGCAGCTCTGGAGGCAGGAGTATTGTCAGTTCAAAGGCAGCCTTGGAAAAAGTGAGGCACTAAGCAACTCAGTGAGACCCTCTTTCTAAATAAAATACAAAATAAGCCTGGGGATGTGGCTCAGTGGTCGAGTGTCCCTGAGTTCAATACCCTGTACCTCCTCCCCTCAAAAAATGTATCTGATTTCTTAAAGAAACTCTGTCTTTTAAAATAAATATCTTATTTATTTCTATTTTGATTCTATATATTAAAGACATTTAAAACATTTTCACCATATATTATGTACACAATAATTCTCATGTCTTAAATTCATGAGAATCTACTTCTACTATCCACAATTTCTGTTGGCTCTTAGTTATAAGTTTGTTTTACAATTTGTAATTTTAGATTACTAGTTTGAGTTCAGTTATGATTTCTCCTTTGAAATCCTGTGCGGAGAATGTATTTTTATTCCAAAGAGAATTTGCTATAGCTTTTGCCATTCACCTTCAAGAGTACCAATCCTGATTTCACTTGGGTTGATATCTAGCTTTGGACGTTCAAGCCCACACTGCTGTTGAATATCAGAACCCTAAATAAACACATATTAGGGAATAATGAGTATAAATTCTCACGGAAACTTTTCTTTGCTTTCCAGAGCCAAGCCTGAGACAGAGAAGTTTCCTTGTTATATCCTAGTCCACCTTTCACTAAGAATGAAATTCTTTGATGGTTTCAGCTCTGTGAGGTTATCTCCAACTTCCTACCTTACACTGTATCAGGACCGTATCTACCGGCCCACAGACAGATGCTAAAGTGCTGACCTATAGCCTAATTACTATGTTAAGTAGATGAAATCTGGTTACAAAGGGGTGGTAGCTTTAAATAAAAAGAGAATGATCTAAAAAAGGTTTGAAAATCAATATAAAAGGGCATATATGTCCATCCCAAAACAAAACAATTTAAAGAATTTCTAATAGAAAGAAACTCAGCTTATTTATCTCTATATTCACACAATTAAATGTACTTTAAAGAATTGAAACAATTAAAAGAATTTCTAATAGAAAGAAGCTCAGCTTATTTATCTCTATATTCACACAATTAAATATAGTTTGTATGCGCTCTGTTTCAGTTCACACCATAAAAACTATATAAAATTCTTACAAAATACCCAAGATGATGAATCTTTGAATATTTTGTAAACTTATAGTTCTAACCATATTGACAAGTGTAGAAATTCATGGCATAGCTCAATGTTGGAGTTGGAGAACAGAATAGTTAAATGTTCTGGAATATTCTTTTTTTTTTTTCCGGTACTGTAGATGAACTCAGGGGCACTCAACCACTGAGCCACATCCCCAACCCTATTTTGTGTTTTATGTAGAGACAGGGTCTCACTGAGTTGCTTAGTGCCTCGCCATTGCTGAGGCTGGCTTTGAACTTGCGATTCTCCTGTCTCAGCCTCCCTAAGTGCTGGGATTACAAGCGTGAGCCACCGTGCCCAGCTTGGAATATTCTTTATTATGGTATAATGTAAGAAAAATTTGTAAGTTAATTCTAAGAGGTGTCATCCTACAAATAAGAAAGCACTAAACTTTACTTAACTGTGCATTTAAATTGCTACGTCACACCAAATGATACAATTGGAGGGATAAGGGGAAACATTGAATTCAGTGTAATGATGGCTGCTGTCAATTGACTCTTTCCAGCCTACTCATATAATGGCACAAACAATAAGAGCAGCAGCATCTTAAATTGGAGGAAATAGTATATATTTACCATTTATTTTATAGAGTTTCCACATTTTTCTTCAGTTTTCAGTTTGGTAATTATTTCATTATTTTCTAGCCCCTGGTACTTCTACAGTCTCATCACCACAGTAAGCAAAATAAAAGTTGACGGGAAAATGAATGTGTTACTTTTCATCAGAGGAGGGAAAAAATAACATCACTGTGAGGAAGAGTTCATTAGAAACTTCCCTTTGTGTCACTGTTTTTGACCATGTTATAAACTGGACCACAAGTCGGGTTAATTTCACAGCACTTCATTGACTTATTCTACAACCAACGTATCCTCAGAACAAAGCGAACAATGTACGTCATAGAGAGGTGGTGGTGTCCCAGTACTGGTGCCAGTCTATGATGTCATTCTCACTATCTGGGGGGAAAAAATACTAAAAATCAAGTGAAAAATGAATTCCTCATTAAGTTAAATGTATTCAGTTTGAAAAGCTGTTCTTGACTCTAAGATTACATCCTTCCTACTTCCTGTTGCCATTGTTAAAGTGTTATTAGATATTAATATAATAAATGACTGTATTTTTAATGCTCTTTATATACTTACATTGCACAATAAGAATCTGGAAAATTTGCTTTGGCCTCATGTTTAATTTATTTTGCATTTACAAGTCCATGAAATAAAAAAAATTCCTCTTTCCTTATGGAACAGCTCTTGCCATGTAGAATCCCTATACCAAATGTTTTAGCTTAGTGAGTTAATTCACAGTGACAATTTAACTTTTTATATGAAGTACACCAAATAAATCTTAATTATTTGATACTTTCTTCATCATCCTTTTTCTATTAGACATAAAATACTATTTCCTTTTTGTCATAATATTTTTTGCAGTTCTATTTCTAGGCCCAATAAAATAAAATAAATGTATTGCCACATCCAGCACATTTCTGAGTTCAACAAATTTTTCATGGTAGTTCTTATTTATATGAGTCACTTGTAATTTTGAAAGTTCCTCCAAGGCCAGAATTACATTTTTAAAATACTCATGAATTTTTTATTTCAATCTATAACATATCAGTATCACTAGTGAAAATTTTATATTCAGCACCATGAGAAAAACCAATATTCTATTATTAATGTTTGAGTCAAGAAGCAAATTACCTCTCCTCTCATCTAGATCTATGTTTATTGCATGTGGGAAATTTTCTTATTATCTTGATATGTTTAAATATATTCTGTTATCAATAAAAATATTTGCATATTTTAGGGTTGACCATTAAAAAATATTAAGTAAAACAGTCTTCTCAAATTGTGTTTGTCTTGAGTCTTTTAATCAATTGGATATGTTGGACCAACAAAGTTGATTTCAATTTGTATTGACCTAAGAATAAAATAAGTCAAGATCCCACTTTGGCTAACATTTTATTATTTCATTATTTACTAAGCACTTGTTCTGAGTAAGATACCACACAGGGATCTAGACATACTAAGATGACTGAGGTAAGTTTTGATGTTGTTAAAATACCTATGTTTAAGGACAAATTTTGGCATGTACCATTTAGTTCACCAACTTAATATTATTTACTAAGTAAGAAAATACATGTCTATATAATTTACTATAATCTGTTTTTTTCACTTCAGTAGTATCTTTATCCTAGAGTTAAAAAAATGAATCCTTCATTTCATTATTTATAAATATTAATATTGAAAATATTGTGTTTATACTTTCCAGGGTTTTTTGTTTTATTTTGTTGTTTTTTTGTATTTTGCAATACGAGGGATTGAACCCAGGGGTACTCTATCATGAACTAAATCCCTATACCTTTTTACTTTTTATTTTGAGACAGAGTCTTACTAAGTTTCTGAGGTTCTTGCTAAGTTGTTGGGGCTGGCCTCAGATTTGTGATCCTCTTTCCTCAGCCTCCCAAGTTGCTGGGATTATGAGCATGCACCACTGTGTCTGTCTTAGAGCTTCCAATTTGTAAAGATACCCATTCTGGCTGGGTATTTATACTTATCAAATTTTCTAATCTTGATTACAGAAATGTATCAGTCAGCTTTCTGTCACCATAGCAAAAATTTGAGATGATCAATTTCTAAATAGAATAAGACTACTTTGGCTCATAGTTTGAGAGCTTTCAGAACATGATTGGTTGGCCTACTGCTATGGTAGAATTTCAGGGCAGGAGCATATAGCAAAGCAAAGACGTTCAATTCATGGTCAGGAAACAAAAGACAGAAAAGGAAGAGACTGCAGTCCTATGATTCCTTTCAAGGGTACACAACCAATGATCCAAAGATCTCCAGGCTGCCTCCATCCCTTAAAGGTTCCACCCCCCCCCCAATACTACACAGGCTGTGGAACAAGTTTTTATTTAATACATAGGCCTTTGGGGGGCAGTCAGATTCAAACTGTGGCAATAGGAGAGCACTATTCAAAAACTTTCTGAAGGAAGTGAAATATAGCCTGTTAGGTAATAGTGATGTTGGAATGAATGGACACAGTAAATTGCCAGGAGCTATAATAAAAGCTCCATAATAAAAACTATCTGATAAAAATATTAAAATGATACTTGTATAGTCATGTTTGTGTTAGTGATAGTTATCCTCAAACACCAACTAAATAATTGCTCATAAAGAGAAAGTGTGACTTTGCTGCTTCTGTCATTGGTATAAATCATTATTACCATTACTTTAAAAAAGTGATAGGATGGGCCAAATGTATCATGTACACATAGCTGGGAGGTAAGTAAAACGGTGCAGATGCTCTGGAAAACTACTTGGCAGTTTAGCAAACTAAACATGCAATTACCTGCAACACAGCAACTGTACTCTTGGGCATTTACCCTAGAGAAATGAAAGCTTATGTTCACATAAAAAACCTGTACAAGAATATTTATAGCAGCTTCATGTGTAAAAGCACAAAATCCAAATCAGAACACATATCCTTCATCAGATTAATTATTAAACAAATGGTGATACATTCATACCATAGAACACCACTGGCAATAAAAAGAAACAACAATTTGGATAGATCTTCATAAATTATGCTAAATGGAAAAAAGTGTCAATCCTAATAGGCTATATGCTATCCATTGTTAAATTAAAAATTTTAGAACTGTGGTATAGATCAGGGGTTAGGGATGGGGTCATGGAGGGATATGGAAAACAGAAGGGAGTTGGACATGGTTATAAAAGGCAAATTGAGAAATCCTTGTGGTATTGGAACTATTCAGGATCTTCATTGTGCTGATGGACATATGAACTCACCCCAAAATGAAACTGTATAGAATGTAAAACATAAGCACTCACATACACATGCATAGGGATACAAGTAAAACTGGAAAATCTAAATAAGATCTGTGAGTTATCTCAATATAATTATCCTGGCTGTGATATTACTGTATAGTTTTGTAAAATATTAGGCAAAGTGTGCAAGGGGTTCTCTCTGTAATGTGTCTTAGAACTGCATGTAAAGCTACAATTATCTCAGTAGAAATTCCAATTTAAAAAGTGGGTCAGTCTCTCCTCCCCCCTTAGACACACACACACACACACACACACACACACACACAGAGCTTTCTACTTAGGGACAGTATGTTCACCAAAAGTAGAGTAGTGCCAGCAGGTGACCTTAAGCAAGGAAGCTACATATTAAATAGGGTAAGCAAGAAAATCAAAGGAGCCTAGATTCCTTTGTCCCAGACACTTCACTGCATTATCCCTACACTTGGCCTTGTATTGAATGATAAAAGTAAACATTTTGTTAAAAACAAAAAAAAAGTTATGTAATATGTTGAGTGCTGACAAAGCAGCATAGTTAGTATATTCTTCCTCTCATCACATTCTATCTCATCTGATGCCACCTGCAGAGTGCTAATTAAAGACACTATTTGTCCCCAAAATAATTCTTAACAAAACTCAATATGGGCATACAAATGCCCTACTGACACAATTACATATGTGATATACTACTCATAACCTGATTATTATGTATGGTCTCTGTGATAAAAAGTAAGTCTGCACCCCATAGTAGACTGATAGATCAGTAGAGTAGAGAGAAGGGAACAGGGAGAGGGAGGAGGGTAGACAAAGGGGAAGTACTGGGGACAGAATTAGAACAAGTTATATTCCATACTTTTATAATTATGTCAAAATAAATCCTATTGATATGCATAACTGAAAAGAACCAACAAAAAATACAAATAATTGAAATATAAAAGAGAGAGAGAGAAAGCTATCCTTTATTGCAAATAATCTCAGCCAGTGATTAGTTCTTATGGTGTGCATTATGTGTTGTTTAATACACTGGTCCCCAAGGCAATCTTGGAAATAAAATTCTATCATATTTATCTTATATAATTTATTCCAAGATTCCCTAATCCCTGGAATTTTATAATTTGGAGTATGATATATTCTAAAACTAAGGCAACAAATCATTCCATTGACATGAAATGAGTTAAAAATTTGTTTTAGTCAAAATATGTCTTGGATAATGGGCAAGATAAAGAATAGATAGCTTTGTAAAATGTTACCATTGGTAACATGGTACAAGGAAGTCCCTACCCTGCCTTTAGCCAGTTGTGTTCTCCTCTAGTGCCCTGGGCCCAAGCCCCTCTTCAAGTACCTTATTTTTCTGATCATTTAATAGAAACTTGAATAGACCATAAGACAACTTTCCATTCTCTTAGACATAGGTGATACTTCAGAATCATGTGTTTATACAAATTGTATAAGAGGTGGCAATAATGAATAATGACAACTTAGTTGTCAAAAACATATGCATGACGTGTATTGATTCAGTCTTCACAGTAACCATGCAAAGTACATATTATTTACTGTTCTTCTTTCATGTAGGTTGGGAGAAATTTGAAGTGTTAACTAATTTATTCAATTGCATTTTTATGTGTGTCCTGGTCCTTTGTCATGATCTAAAGGCATTCTTTCATCACTGCTCTGGGGAAAGACTGTTGGAAGAACATATATCTTTAAAGTTCAAGCCTTGAGTTTTAAGTTTCAAAAGTTTACTTGGAGTTGCATGAGTCTAAGCTTCTAAGTCTTAGAAATCTAAAATCTAGAGAAGTCATCACATAATGTTTATGCCATGAATAATAAACCTGAATGAATGTTGATGAAGTAAGAATTTCCACATTTCCAATGAGATAACAATGCTCTTGGTATGTGAATAAAGAGACAGGAAATGATGAAAATAGAACCTACATATTCTTTAATTCCTGAGAACTAGCACTGCTCGCTCGCACGTGCTCTCTTTCTCTCTATATATATATGCCTCCTCAATCTCTAACTCTAAAAATTCTAAGAATCTAAACCCAGATAGTTGGGGGGCTTCCTGAAACTTCAAATGTAGCCTGGAGTGGCATGTCTTTTAAATTTTTCTGCATCCAGTGTGGCATGTGAGCTGTAAAACAGATACTCAAATGCTAATGCATTAATATGTGTCACATTAATGTGTCATATTAATATGACACAACCTCCCAACCTCCCATGAGAGCAAGTGAACTCACCTCATGACACAAAGAAAGAAGCAAAAATATCTCACAGAGTGCCAAACTTGCATATTCCGTATGTTCACAAGTATGTCACACTAGCAATCTATAGGATAGGAGCAAATCTCTAGGGAAATATGTATACAAGCAAACACCAACACCATTAGCAGACAGCCCAAAATCCAATTCCTCTCTACTCTGAGGTTAATGGATCACCCTCACACCTTAGAGCCCCAGACAAAAGGATAACTCAGATTTACAGAAATTACCAAGAATTAACTAAAATTAAGTTCCTGCTTTCTTTGGGTTTTACCTGCTCTTATTTTTTCCTTGTTTCTCATGCAGAAGCTGAGATTACTGATTTGAGACATTTCATCTTTTGTATTGTAAGTGTTTACTGCCATCAATTCTCATCCAAGTTCATCTATTACCCATGGATTATTTGAAAGCATGTTGTTTAATCTTTAAATACTAAGGGAATTTGCAGATACCTTCTCTGTTAATTTGTAGTTTAAATCCTTTGTGGTCAGAGAACATTCCTTGCATGTTACATATAGTCATACATATCGTATCTTCATAGACTGAAAACTATACCAGACAATTCTATAATTTTTATATTCAAAATTCATACATATTTTGAAGAATTTAGAGATTGAAATAGTCTATTTACAACTTCTGTTGCTCTTCCTACAATGCTAAAGTTCCAAATATCCTTCTAGTATCATTTCCCTTCATTCTGAAGAATTTCCTTTAGCATTTATTTCATAGATTTGCTTACAATAATTCATTGTTTTTCTTCACCTGAAAATAACTTTATATTGTCTTCTTTCCTGAAGAAGAACTTCTTTGGATATGCAATTCTCTTCTTTCTGTAGCTTTAAAAAGATTGAATCATTGTTTTGTGTGTTCCACGGTACCTGGTGAGATGTCTACAGTAATTTCAGTTATTGATGGCTGACATATAACACACCCCTTTTTCCTAGTCACTGTCTAGATAGTTTTCTTTCAGAACTTTCATTATAATGTGTTGAAGAATAATTTTATTTGAGTTAATTTTGTTCAGCTTTCACTGACTATCTTGAATTGTTCTACCAACAAACCTGGGAAACTTTCCACCATTAATTTCCTTTCTTTTTTTTTTTCTGTATCAATTCCTTTCTTCACTCCTTCTATGATTCCAGCAGCACAAATGTTAGACCTTTTGAAATAATCCCATAGAGCTCTGAAATTGTGCATAATTTTAATTTTTTTATGTTTTGAAGATAGGATTTTTTTATTGATCTATCTTTAAGTATACTGACACTTATATCTTCCATCTCCATTTTACTCTTAAATCCACCCAGTGTATTCTTAACATTTATGGTATTTTTCAGTTCAAATATTGGCATCTGACTCCTTTTTATAGTTTCTCTGCTGAGAATGTTGATCTTTTTGCTCAACTCAAGAAGGTTTGCATTTCCTGCATAAAGCATGGTTATAACTGCTTTAAAATCCTTCATTATTCAAATATCTGGCCCAACTCAGGGTTGGCATCTGTTGATGTTTTCCTCTTTAGAATTTGTCCAGCCAGGCACAGTGGCACTTGCCTGTAATCCTAGCTACCCAGGAGGCTGAGGCAGGGATTGCAAGTTCAAGGGCAACCTCAGCAACTTTGCAAGATCCTCAGCAACATAGTGAGACTTCGTCTCAAAATTGAAGGGAAAAAAAAAGGAAAAAGGAAAAAAGGACTGGTGATGCACCTCAGTGGTCAAGTACTCTAATCCCTATTACTAAAACAAACAAAGAAAACTTTGTCCAGTTTACATTGTTTTTTTGTTTGGGTTTTAACCTGCTGTTCTTCTTTTGTTTGGTTGGTTTGTTTTTGGTTTTTTGTCAATGTGCCAAATTATTTCAGGTTGTATCCTGAACAGTTTTAATATTATTATTGTGAGACTGTTTCCTGTTAAAATTCTTCTGGAAAAATTGTTCTGTTTTGATAGAATGCAATAAATTCTATTAGATTCACACGACAAGTTCTGCCTTGCCTTTTCAGCAGTGATTCCCGTGATTCAACAATCAGCTTGAATTGGTTGAATCAGCTCAGTTTTCAGATTTTTCTGTACCCATTTGGGTTTATTCTGCATACATACAGTTTAGTGGTTAACCTAAGTAGTGGTTTATATCACTTTTCAGTTCTCAAAGACTTTACTATAGTTCTCTGAGTAGTTTCTGCATACCCAAAGCTTGACAATGAATGCAGTGTATACAAAGATTTAGGGGATGTTCTCACTGAAATTTTCCTTATACTCTCTGGTGCCCAATATCTCCTCCTTTCTCCATTTCTCTGGCCTGAAAATCTCAATTCCTCTTAGCATCATCACTTTCTGCACTGTTATACAATTCCATAGGACTGAGGTCATCTTCAAGAAAATGTCGCAGGAAAAAAAAAAGGAAGTAATAATGGAATCTTATATATACTCCTTTAGTTTTTATTTTTCCTATTCTTATGGCCAAAGAATTTTCCACTCAGGTTTTTAGGTCCCTATCTGCTGGCAATGCCACGGAAGCTTAAAGCTCCGTGACTAGGGTTGCCCTCATGATAGGGTGTTAGTGAAGATAGCAGGAAAAAAAGGAAAAAGAAATAGTGACTGCCCCACATTCTTTAGTGGCAGGCAGCCCTCTTCCTAGTCCACTTGACACAAGGAAACTTCCCTCAGAAAATGTATTATCTGCATTCACTGAGTAGTTCATGACTGAGACAACCCTTGGATCAAATCTAGGAGAAAAGAAACTCATCCCCTGTACTATGCACTTGCAGTTGAATTCCATTCCCATTCTTCATGCTATTATTTACTTTTTTGTAGTACTAAGGGAGTTTTGTTTTATATTCTTTCCAGAGTTTTTAGTGTAACCAGTAAAAGAGATGATTCGTAGTGACCTTATTCCATCTTGGCCAGCCCTGGAAACCCACATGATAATTTTATAGAAACATAGAATAATGAGTTCCATCCTGATCCAGAATTTTCATTTTAGCAAGAACCCCAGGTGACTGATATGCATATTAAAATATTAGATACCTAAGCTACATGACAGGAACATCTAAAAACATCTCTTGGAATCTAGGAAAATTTATGCAAAGTATTTCACATTTCAAAAAAATTCAATTCTAATGCACATACATTTTTAAATGAAAAAGTAACTATCATAATTTAGTAGGAAAAGAGGCTTAAAACAGGAAATAAATAAAATCTTATGCAAGTGGTAAACAAAGTTATATTACAGGTACATGATTATTTGTGAAGCTATAAAAATAATTATCAAGACTATGTAGCAACATTGAGAGATGTTAATGATAATAACTTTAAATCAAAAAAGCAGAACTGGAAGTTATATTAAACCATTCTTATAACTCTAAAAAAATACTAGATACCTTATTTTAGAAAACAATACATCCAGAAGATATAAGGATAGTGAAGGAATCAGAAGCCAAGAGAGAATGCTTGAATAGAAGAATTCCACGAAATCTGGTTATAGTTGACTCTGTTAAGTTCCCTCCCTAGCGTCTATTATCCTTCTCTTTCTTAACAGCCTTCTGGTAAGTTTTTGGAGAGCTTATAAATGTATATAAGTTATCAAACAGAGATTCTGAAAACAACCAAACTCACAACAGGTTGAAGTAGTATAAAACTTAAGATCACTGAATTTATACTGAGAAATATAACTATCAGACAGTCCCATTCGTAACAGTTCATTGCTGCATTCTCTTTTTCCAAGCGAATTAGTAACCCAAATAATAAAAAGAGCTTGTTAAATATCAATTTAGAGAGGATAAAATAATAGCAAGTGATTACATTATGAGATCATGTTTCTGCAGATGGTAACATTTCTCTTCAGAACAGGGATAAACCTTCAGGAAACACCAAGCTCTGTCATCATGACACTATATTACTTTGCAGGTACAATCAATATTTGTCTCCTTAACTCGTACACCCATTTCGACCAAACACCACTGATTATCATATTCTTTCTATGTTAATATATGATATTCATTGTGACTTTGCTCAGTATACAAAGCATAAATTACAAATATACACCTTGATATAATTTTACATTTAATGTATAGATATGTAAAATTAATTGCTGAAATTTTGTGATGGGACAAAGATCTCAAATTTCTTCAAGTATGGGTCCAAGGATTGGCATTCTGGAGTATAAACAATTCACAATAAATCGTCTGTGATTTACAGTTTCAATTACAATAAAGTAGAATGAGAAGTTAGTTGTTGCTTGTAAAGCAAACTAGGTATGCAAAATCTTGTTTACTTTTTTTCTATTTTCAAAGTCATATTTAAGCGAGTCACATTTGAGTTTTTATATTGCATTGAATCTAAGTTTCTGTACTTATTTCATCAATTTATGAAACATTTATATCAAGTAATTATAGTAAGTAAAAGTAGCAAAAAAAAAATGTGGGAAAAATAGAACCATGTTATGTCTACGTGCCCCAAGTAATAATACTACAAATAACTACAAGGTAGACTATTTTGAGTGAGTCATCTATGCCCTGGGAATTAGTCAATCTGTTGCATAGAGGAAAAAAAGAGTTTTAGTTAATTCACTAGTGAAGCTCTAGTCAGAGAGTTTTTATTATGTTTCAAGTAGGTTAAAGTCTAGCTTTACAGATTTGAAGTCATTCTATCACCTTAAAGTGACTTTGGATATTATTGTACTAATTAACCATGTTGATTTTAAAGTTAAAATTTTATAAGATAATCTTATTGTCCTTATTTGAAAAGTCTAGGATATATTATTATTATTGTGCTGTATGTATTGTTAACAGAATGTAAAATAGTTAATGAATACTTATTCATAATACCTACTTTAAGTAGAGAGAGAGTTATAATGGAATAAACACATCAATTTTTTATGTGAAGACAGACAGTTTAAGAGAAAGTTTATACTTTTTCTTAGTATATAAGCATGTTCCCTTTGCTACCTTATTGATTATGAATTTGTAGACAAATACTCCTTTAATAAGTAGTTGCAAATGCCACCTTACTCTTGTTCAAATTACTGCACAAATGAACATATTCCAAATTAGGGAGACCAAACAAAAAATCAAATTAATTATTTTGTAATGGTAGCTTTTATAGAGAAAAATGACCTACAACAAACATAGAAAAACTCTTTTCTTGACCTCAGATAAATAACCAGTAAGCATGTAAGTGGAGACTGCTAAGAGAACAGTGACCCACATCTGATATTCAAATAAACCTTTGATATTTGATTTGAAAATCACAACTAATTAGGTCAATTGAGTAGAGCATAGCATAATATGACCAAGCAAGGCAGTAGATCCCCATATGGGCCACTTAGCATTGCCCCATGTCCCTACATTAAACCCCTAAAACCCTTCAGCCATCTGGCAACTGTAGTTAGGTCCAGTGAGAACCAAGAAAAAGGCTGCATGTGGCTCACCTCAGGCTTGTAGGAATCCCCATCCTCTGGCAAGCACCTCACCACAAACAAACAAAAACACTCCAAAAGACACTGGATAATCTTATCCCAATGACTACTACCTTGTAAGAATTATGAGATCCAATATGCAAGGAATATTTTCTCTTAAGACAACTAAAATGAGAAAAAAAAATAACTACTAACAAAACAAAACAAAACAAAAAACAGAAAACACCAGATCTCTGCCTACAAGACAGGTTGCTTCTTTCTAGTAGAATCAAGTTTCTAACTTCTTGAACTTAAACACTGAATAATTTCTCAACCTTCCAGTTTCTAACAGCTCCAAAATACTTGAAAAATCTGTAACTGCAAGAATAACGACCACAAATGAACACTTGATTAAAATTAGGAAGAGTGGGACATAAGAGCCTATAGAATAGACCTTAGAGAGGAAAGAGAAAAATCAAAATAAACTCAACACAGAGAGGGGAAACTATTTCCCATCTCCATCTAATATCTTAACAAAAGGAAAAGGTCTGCCAGTTATTTATTTTACTCCTCAAATGCTAGGCAGGTCTTATTCAAAATGCACATTATATTAAAATATTGTTAAATAAAATTATAGAACTGTTGTTTATAATAAATGAGAGTTAATGCTATTTTGTAAATATGAGAGTAAATGTGGTATTTTTTTCTATGAATTAGGTTTCCGAAACTACTTTATGTAAGTTAATTAGATTACTAACAATTTGTTTTGGTATATGCACTTTGTCTCCATACTTCCGTGAAATGGCTAAAACAGCCACCTTCATTTTATTTATTAGATGTAATATAATGACTCAAGTAATTTCTAAATAAAAATATTAAGAAAAATCAAAGATTTATATATATATTTGAGTATATATGTGTGTATACATTCACACACACACACACACACACACACATATATATGCCTAGTGGGCATCATTAGTCTCTAAATATCTTAAATCATCTGTCATAAATTATATATTTTATTAAATTATGAACCATTTCATCCAAAACCAGGAATATGGAGGCAATTAGATATCAGAGGAGAAAAAATACATTTAAATTGTTTTGGGCTGGATCTTAAAACACGAATAATTCTGGTCAAATAAAACTTTATAAAACTTGATCTGTTTTAATTTCACCAATGCTTTGGAAAATTTTACACGAAAGGACTCTGTCTAATTATCTTTTACTGAGTAACAAAGTACCACAAATTGATTGGCTTAAAATTTCCCAAACATGATCACAGGGTCTGTGAATCAGAAGGCCAGGATGTTTTAACCAGGTCTTCTGCTTGGCCTCTCATCAGGCTGAAACCAAGGTGTCAGCCAGCTATTTGCATTTGGAAACTCTACCTCCCAGCTTGACTTAATTCATTTGTGGTTGTAGGACTAAAGTTCCCAGTGTTAGCTGGGAACTATGCTCTCAGCATTAAGAGGCTGTATTCAGCTCTTTTTCTTTTTTTAAGTGGCAGATAAAATGGTATGTATTTATCATATACAACATGATACTCTGAAGTACATATACGTAGTAGAGTCACTAAATCTAGCTAATTAGGCAATGCATTACTTCACATGGTTACCATTTTTGTGGTGAGAATACTTAACATCTCCTTATTGGTTTTGCATTTTTCAAGAGTACACTCTATTGTCATTAACTATAGTATATGCTGTACAAAAGCTCTCCTGTATTTCCTCCAACTCCTCATTATCTGCTTACTTCCAACACCACTATTCTATTTCTATGCAATTGGCTTTTTATTTGGATTTCACAAATGAGTGAGATTATGTAGTATCTATCTTTCTTTGCTTAGCTTGTTTCACTTAACATAATGTCCTCTAAATCTATGCATGTTGTCACAAATTATAGGAGTTAACTCTTTGTTGTGGTTAAATAGTATTCCATTGTGTAAATATACCATGTTTTTTTATCTCAGTATAAACAAAAACTCACTCAAAATGGATTAAAGATTTAAATGCAAGGCCTTCAAAGCTACCAGGAAAAAACAGAGGAAAAACTCTGTTACATTAGTCTGAGTAATGATTTTTGTTGGATATGACTTCAAAAGAAAAAACAACAGAAGCAAACATAGACTAATGCAATTTTCCATCAAACTAAGAAACTTCTGCACAGAAAAGGAAACAATCAACAAAAGTAGACAATCTACAGAATGTGAGAAAGTATCAGCAATTACATAACTAAAAAGGAATTAATATTCAAAATATATAAAGAATTCAAGCAACTCAATAAGAAGAAAACAAATAACCTAACCTTTAAAATGGGCAGGAGACCAGAATAGACATTTCTTAAAAAGAGGACAAGCATGTAGGCAAGTATTAAAAAAAAAAGTTCAACATCACTAATCATTAGGGAAACAAACAGCAAAACTACAATAAGCCATCACTTCACTCCACTAAGAATGGTTGCTATCAAAAAGATGAAAGATAAGGAGTGTTAAAGATGTCAAAGAGAGGAAAGGGAGCTCTTACATATTGTTGGTGAGAATGTGAGTGAGTACAGCCTTTATGGCAGACAGATGGAGGTTCCTCAATATATTAGCAGTGGAACTACCATTTGACCCAGGAGCCCCACTACTAGTATATAGCCAAAGGAGATGAAATCACAGTGCTAAAGAGATATTCCTGCTCTCAAACTTATTGTAGCACTGTTCATATGGAATCAGATGAAGTTCTCTCAACTTTTAATCACATGCCCTCCTCTATCTCAGCAAGAGTGAACTTCCCTTGCATTGAATACATTTCAGACTTTGAGTCAATCTGACTTCTATTGCTACCAGTCTGGGAAAAAAGTTCTTGCTTTTTAAAGGCTAATGTGATTAGGCCAGACCCACCTATAAGATCTTCCTTCTTAAAGTCACTGGTCCTTTATAGCATTATTTATGAGAGTGTTAGTTCTTTATAGTCATAGCTTCCACCCACACTCCAAAAGAAAGGGATTATACCAGGGTGAAGGCTTTGTCAATTATCTTAGAATTCTGCCAACCACAAATGAGCAAAGTGAAGAACCACAGTGAAGAACCACTGGGATCCACACTGGTCAACAGAGGCACGTGGGTATAAAATCAAAGTACAAAGCACACATCAACTGGGGATAAGATATAGAATACAGCCTTAAAACATAAATTCCATGTTTTAAGAAATATTTGAAACTTCCATTTTTCTTTGCAAAGGTCTGTGTTTGAATTAGTATTCTATACAGATTTCTCCATTTGGGTTCTTAGAAGAATTTTTCCAATGGAAAGACTTTGCAGTTACAGATGTAATAACAACTAAGAGGTTAAAAATTATTTTCAAATTGAGAAAAATTGAAAACTTGTTTATTACAAGGTTTGACCCATATTCCTTTCAAGGGCCTTTAAATCTATTTTTCTTAAGTTTCACGGAATCCTATTTTAATATTTTATTGGAATTTAATAAAGTCAAAAGTTTGTATAACATTATTCAATTACTTGGCAACATGAAGCTAGTGAATTACATTGATTTAAAGCTTAATAATCTGAAATTAATACTTATATACTATTTCAAAAAACATATTGAATAAAAGGAATTAACTTTTGTTCTTTCTTCATTTGAATTATAGTGTGCAACACTCAAAACCACTTGAGAGACATCCAGTCCCTACCCACAATACTACCTAAATTATTTCATCCATCCTTCCTCAAACATATTTGATAGCTGCCATTTCTCACAAAATGAAATCTAAATTCTAACTTTACACTAGGAGCTTCCCATAATTTTACTCCAACCTACTAATCCAATCTCATCTCCACTGTATTCTATACTTTGGCTCTTCTATACTGCACTAGCTCCAGAACATGCCTTGGATGAAATAATTTCTCCCCAGCACAGACATCAAATGTGCATAATTGTTTCATGGATGCCATGGATCTACATGCTTACAGCATTATATTAATTTAGTAATGGTTGATTACAAAGCCACCCCCTCTAATGCAAGAGGTAATGTTTTATCTGAAGTGTAAGATCTTAACCACAATGTTCTGCTATGAGGCAGTTGTATACTATGGATTAGAATGACAGATACTTGCACAAATCAGCATAGGCACATCCAGAAAGTACAAAGGATGATCTATCAAACTAAAGAAAAAGTAAGAAAACTTGTGTTTACATATAATCAATTAATCTCAGTCCTATGTATTTGTATTTATATGTATTTTATAATGTTCAATATTGGTACAGTGGTATATACATTATTTTAAGAATTGAGAGATGAAAGACTTAAAGGGATCCAACTGAAATGAGTCCTTATCCCAAAAAGTGTGATGTTCTTAGATATTCACATTAATTTAAACCACAGATTTCACATCTCAAAGCGTTAATACCACAGGAGTATTGTGAAGACTAAAGGTTAACATTTTGTTTACAGAGATTAGCTCAGTAATAAACTATAGTAAGAACTTGATAAATGTCAGGCATTAATATAATATTAATTGCATTACATTTGATATGTCTGATTTCTTTAAAAAGATGTGTTTATTGACAAGCTCTAGATGAGAAAGTCATCAGTTTTTTAGCCCTAAAGATGCCCATTAGTGTGCACTGTTGGTAAGACTACAGAATGGTCCATGGAAAACAGTATGATTGATCCAGCAATCCCATTTCTAGGTATATAAAAAAAACTGAAAGTAGGGGCTTGGTAAGATATTTGCATATTGTATTCATAGCAGCACTATTCACAATAGCCAAGGAGTAAAAGCAACCCAGATGTCCATCAGAAGAGGAAGAGAGAAACAAAATGCAGCTTATACCTATAATGGAGTATTATTCAGCTTTAAAAAATGAAGGAAATCTTGTCAAGCATTGCAAGATGGATTAATCTTAAGGACGTATGGTAAGTAAAATGAGTCAGTCAAAAAAGACAAAGACTATGAAGTTGAATGGTGATTTCCAGGGGAAGGAGGGAGAGGGAAAAGGGAATATGTTTAATGGATATAGAGTTTTAATTTTGCAAGATAAAAACATTCTGGAGATATATTTCACAAAAATATTAATTATAACAAATTTGAACTGCACAATTAAAAATGATTAAGATTATAAATTTTATGGGTTTTTTACCCTAATTAAAAACAGATGGGTAGATGGATATGTTATCAAATAGACACAGTTATAGATACAGAAATTTTAAAGCTGTTCTATAGTGGTAAATGAAGCTGTTATATGGTGGTAAACAAGAATGTCCTGTCATATAGTGCCAGACTGGAGAGCAATGTTTATTTTTTCCCTTAATACTGGGCACCAACAATGCATCACTCATTATGTCATGTACTAAAGATTAAATCCCTTTCTTCAAAAGAGTTTTGGGCAAATGGTATGGTATGGTATCGTAAGGTAAGGTAAGAATCGCAGTCAGGCTCAGTGGCGCAAGCCTGTAATCCCAGCACTTAGGGTGGCTGAGACAGGAGAATCGTGAGTTCAAAGCCAGCCTCAGCAATAGTGAGGCACTAAGCAACTCAGTGAGACCCTGTCTCTACATAAAACACAAAATAGGAATGTGGCTCAGTGGTCAAGTACCCCTGAGTTCAATCTCCAGTACCAAAAAAAAAAAAAAAAAAAAAAAAAAAAGAATCACATGGCTTCAAGAGATATTAAGTTGGTAGAATAACAATATTTTACCAAGCACTGATTATAAGGAGGGAGGAGGAGGGAGAAACTGATGATGCCACAAAGATTTTTGGCTTGTAAGAGTAAGCAAACTGTGTTGCCAATCATGGAGAAAGGAAATTTGAAAAGAAGTGCTAACTTGGAGGGCCTAAGATGGGGGTATATAGAGAAAAAAATAATATATTAATATATTCTGTTTGAGGTACATGGGGATATCTTGGTGGAAATACCTGGTAGAAAATCCAAAATGTAGATCTGGATTCATATTAAGTCACCAAATCCCAGTCATGGCTGAAGCCATGGTTATGGGTACAGTTACCTAGGAGAAATACAGAGTAAGACAAAGAATTCAAATAATTATGGCCAAATTATTAAATTTCAAGGATGAAGAATTTATCACTGGTTAAGTTGATCTTCAGGCATATAAGCAAAGGACAAATATTCTTATTTGCATACACACCTCAAAGAATAAAACACGAGCCTTTATTTTTTTTGCAGTTATGAGCCTTTTTTAAGAAAAACATGGTGATCAGAAATTAGTTAGTCAAATTAAAGTAATAAAGAAAATCAGGTAGAAGAACAGATGATAAGTATTTAGGTGTGAACAAAGAAAACAATGGTGAGAACCAAATTATATACTTTAACATAAACATAAAAAGCTTGACAATATAATTTCAGCATAAACATATAATAATTATAATAAATGCAATGTGATATAAACCAGGAGCTAAGTAATAAGGATTGAGGGAGGAAGTGAAAATATACTTGTTCCTCATTTATCAGTAAAGAAAGTCAATGATAACGTATAAAACATTTAAAAAACATAATTCAACCAGTTTTCCTTACTCTTCTCTATTAAATTTTATTTTTAATAATTCGCTGAACTTCTTGCATTTCTTTTTTGTTGCCTTTTGGTAACATACTTTATTCCTCTTATTTAAATTAGCAAATGATTATCATTCCAATTTGGGGGAAAATATTTCTGCTTGTCCATATGTAACTATCAATCATTATGTCTAATCTCCTCTTGGTTTATATATTTAGAAAGACAACTAGAATGATGTTCATAATTACTTGAAGGTAGTTATAGATGGATGGGAGATCTGGCAGGACATTTTAACTCTTCTTTCCATTTCTCTTGGATATTTGAAATAATAAGAATCTAATCTCTTTTACAAAGTCAATCATTTGTCTTCTCCATAAATGAAATAGTGAGAATATCTGAATAATACATATGTACATACATATGTACCTTGTATTTTAACTCCATGTTGCCATGTGATTCTGAGTTCATAACATCTAATTATAATTACATCATGACATCCTTATTTTTTCACTAATACTTAAAACAATTTCTGTTTTTGCAGCATTTACTGTATGTCAGGTATATGCTATTCATGCCATATGATTTGTACTTATGGATACATATATTATATATATTCTTTTACAGAAATTAATATGTATTATTATATACACTACATATTATTGTTAAACCTTATGCAAAACTGTTTAGGTCAGTATTATTAGTGACATTTTACAAGGTGAAACTCCATCTTTACCTAAGAAACTACCTTTTGCTCACAGCTCCAATTTGTCAAAGCTAGGATTTAAATCTTGCTCTCAAATATAAACCCTGCCCATGAGGCCATGTTTCTTGCCATTTGTATTTTTCATTGTTTGTTTCTTTTCAGTACTAGAGGCTGACCCCAGGGTCTTATGCATGCCAGGTAAGTATTCTACCACTGAGCTACATCCCCAGCCCAAGTTTATTTTATCTTGTTACCTAAAGATTATGAAAATGAATGTAACTTTGAGCTGGGCTCAGTGGCGCATGCCTGTAATCCCAGCACTTTGGGCTGAGACAGGAGAATAGAGAGTTCAAAGCCAGCCTCAGCAATAGTGAGGTGCTAAGCAACTCAGTGAGACTCTGTCTCTACATAAAACACAAAATAGGGCTGAGAATATAGCTCAGTGGTACCCTGAGTTCAGTCCCTGGTACCAAAAAACAAAAAAAGCAAAAACCAAAAATGAATGTAACTTAAAACATATTAGAGTCATTTTAATCTTTCTTAGTTAGACAATAAGAAATTTAAATACATACAACAGATATTAGGAAAACTTCTTTATGATCTTTACATAGGATTAGAAGTCTGAGTGATTTGCTGGGCTGTCTGCATATTTTCTTCCTCATCTTTCCTCCATCCCATGCAGTGAGTCCAGAGAGTAAAATCTTGAAGAGTAGAATCCCAGCCACCCCAGGAAGCTTACAGAAGCAAATAGATGCAGGCTGAATTCTGCTTCCTGCCCAACTTCATGGTTACTACTAAGACAAGGAAGAACCAATGGAAAAGTCAAGAATTTTTTTTCTAGGAAGTAAGTATGAGTAAGCCTTCACATACTAACAGGGTCTAATTTCCTCCTTATATTCAGGGGAGTTAGTGTTAGAAATCTCTTGCTCCTTAATACTCATGACAGACTGGCCTCTAGGAATGGAAAGTTTTTCCTGAGAGCTTATAAAGGCACTGTGTGAGGAACTTGTCATAGAAATGAAGGAACTTGATGATTTGTTCCTCACAACAACCCCATAAAGAGCCACTAAAATCAGATAGTAAGCTACATTGTTGCCATTCATTCTTGAGATGTTTGATCCCCCAAACTTATGCTATAATATTTCTCACAGTACTTGAAATAAGAGAAAAATGTGTTGGCTATTAGCAGCAATGATCACTATGGAAGTAGAGAAAATTAGCAAAACCATGTTTCTAGCTTCACTATTATGATTTTCCTTGTGTCATAGACACAGTACCACAAGAGATTGCTGGCACAGTTCTTCATGTTTGATTTCTATAGCAAATTCCACATCAAGGTCTAATATATGGAAAGTGAACCTCCATCATGAAGTTAGAAGAGGTGGAAATGTATATAAATTCCTCATCAGGTACTCTGATGTACATTAAAGGTTTATATCTCAAACTATAGTCAGAAAACTAACAGTAACTGCTTATAAACCAACCAGTCCATGAATATTCATTCTAATCACTGTACAGTAATCAATTAGTAGCATGCACAGCAAGAACAATATGAACTCTGGGCTACAGACTGTGGAACTGAATAAATCATCATTTTAAAATGACACAGCTAAAGATAATGCACATTCCCTTCTGAATGAAAATTAATTTTATGTTTCATTGTGAATTATATAAAAGAAAAATATATGAGAGGCAAAGTTTAGATATTAGTGTCTACCACTAGAAATATAGGTCAAGAAAAATATTAGTGCAGTTATTCAACTACACAGTTTCAATATTCATTACTTTGTTAAGACTGAAAGACAAATAAAAACATGAGCTTGCCGTATTTCTTAATGTTTATTTCAAAGCAAGGGGCTTTTTAAAAACACATGGTAATGCATTAGTCATATTATTAACAGAAAGGCTTAAAGTATTTTCTGGTTATTTTAAGTTTATCATTCATAATATCAAATGGTAAATCAAATGTTTTGGTAGTTCAGGTTGTAAATATGACATTTCAACTAACTGTTGCCAGAAAAGCAAAATGTCAATCAGGATTGAAAGTTCCTAAAAACAAATTCAACTAAAACTATCAAAGGAGTAAAATAGAATAACCACAATTATGCTTATTTAAAATTATCTCTGAAAGTTTGTTATAATCAATGTCAGACATTGGCTGTATCTTTTTCAGAACTGTTTTGTTATTCATTATTTCATTCTTCTAAGTTTCTGACACTCTTAATAATATATATATATAATATAACATATATAATATATATATATCAAATAGTGGTAGTATGGAAAGAACCAGATGGGATGCTCAATAAACTGTATGAGTGCAGGTCCCACTCCAGACCTAAAATGGCTGAGCTGCAGCATGGTGTTGCTTGGTGACCAAACGGTATCTCCTCAGCCACAGAGCAATCTAAACATTAGTGACAGACATGGCCAGGACAAATATTAAAAGGCATATTTATCTTTTCCAGTAGTGGACAATTTTCAAATCAGTTGTCTCATGCTCAATTTTATCATCAATTAAATTTAAGGTTTAGGGACAAGAGTATTTGCAAATCTACAGCTATTATTTTGGGGAAATAAGAAGTAAAACCAAATCTCCTTAACTATGAAACTGGAAGTCTTATTGCAATTCTATATGTCCATGTTGTGTGTCTACTCTGTTTTGTATAACCTCCCAGTTGCTATCTGTCTCCCTCTCTTTCATTAAAATAAAGTAGTTAATTAGCCCGGGCCTGTCCTCTCCCCTTTCTCTTTCCCTTTTTTGCAGTAGTAATGATGTCTAATTATCAGCAGCAGTGCATTACCACAACATCAAGAGCAAAGCATCTCTCACTGACAGCAAAGCCAGCTACGAACCCTTGAACCTCAAGGACCTTGGGATGATTCTTACTCTTCTTGAAAATATCATTCAAGAAAAACATTTCATTTCAAACAATACATGCCTTTGAATTAAAAGAAAATACATATTTTGTCTTAGTGATTGTATTCCTGCTCTAATGAAGAAAAATCAACATGTTTTTAAGAGAGAAATAATTTGAGATGTGGGAACAGGATAAAAGGGATCATTTATTTATTTTTTAACTCATTGAAATGATGATTGGCTGTCTCTCAGAGAAGGTGGAGCCTGTAATTCTGTGTCAGAAGCAGAAAAATTTCATAAAGAGTAATAGAAGAGTTCATGAATTAAAAAAACCTCCTCGACATTTCCAAACAGTCTTGAATGAAAATCAGAACTCATAAATACTACATGGAAATCATTATCTAAGAATATCACCCGATAGATTACACTTTCTCCGTTAAATATATGGAATCTTTACTGGGACAAGAAACACGTGTTCCTTTATTATTACTCCAGAGTTGTCACTCTACAGTAGATGTCTTAACAGTAAATTTTTTTTTTTACAACTCTGCATTAATTTTTGACTGAAACATGGGTATTAGAGAATGGGAACTCTGGTTTGAATAACTGACATCAATGATTATATTAGTGCCTTTAAAATCATTATGGAATATCTTATTTAGAATTTTTAATCAATATTTTTAAATGATACATATGTTAACACACATAATGGATGTAGCCAAATCTATTCAACTCATTAGACTGATGCATAAGTCAAGCTAACCGGATAGCTAAACAGTGGGACGCAAGTTTAACATAAAAAGAATGAAAAACAAACTTCCCAGCTAGCAATATTTCTTTAAAGTAGATATGATATTAAATAATATTTTAAGTAAACACACCTTAAATAATTATTTTATCCATTCATCTAGAATTCTAATTTACTTGGTCTGACAATAAATTATTTAATCAAATTCTTGATGTTATTCCTAATACAAAAACCAAAGCAATTCACAGGCTTCTGGCTCATGCAGATGTAAATAAACCTCAGTTCTAATCCATGACAATCTAGTCCTCATCATTTAGTAAAGCAAGACAATAATCTCACCATTGTCTTTAGCAGTGCCACACGTTAATGAAGATTATATCTGTAAATCTATCTCCCTGAAATCTTCCAACAGTATTATATTTTTAAAAACAACAACTTGTATGTGTTTCAGTTCCACCTTTATTTTCATTTCCCATATTCCGCATAAATTCCAAAAGAAATACACATCCTCAAAACAACAATTCCTAATTAATCTCAGGCTACCACAAACTGTTTTCCAAACCTGAAAGGGTCCTCCAAATAATGCTTTAAAAAGCTTTCCATGCAGGTTATTTCCAAGTTCATATACCTCCCTTAGAGATAGCAAAGCCTTCAAGACACCTCCTTTCTAGCATCCTCCAGGAATATTACGTGAGGAAACAGTTGCCAATGAGGGAAGAGGGGAGCAAAAGCTCAAAAAAATCCCAAAGAGAGGCAAAAATACAAAGGGTGCCAGATAGCCTCCCCCACTTACTCCAGGCGAGTACCCACCGCAGCGTAAGGCAGAAAGGTCTCATGCATCTGATCTGCAGTCCTACTTGTAGCCCACAGTTCCCATCTTCTTGCAAAGGAGATCCACACTGCTGCCGCTCCCCAGCCCCATAGGCAGATCTGCTTGTGAGGCTGAGATGTATTGACTCTCACTGCCAGTACTTCACAGCGCCTTGGCTAGAGCTTTGTAGCCATGAGACTACAGCCACCCCAGAAAGACGAATAAATGCACCATTTGATCGCGCCCAAACCCATCTCTTTGTTGTTCATCATCTATCTGCGGCTTTATTTGTGCAACGGGCAAGTGCAGAAGGGAATGGGGGTGGGGGGAGAAGGAATCTCTAGGACCTTATCTATAATCTAAGCAGTGATCAAGGCAATGATCTCCGCCAGTGATCAAGGCATTCAGACTGCCCCGGGACTCCCAGGCAGCGGTCTAACAATAAAACCTGATAGTGTCCTGGGGAAAACCTCACATTCACCGCTACTGCCACATTCAGGCTTTGTGCCAACCAGGAGACACTGTAGACTATCGATCAGATCAGAATGGTCTGTTATCAGAGCGCGATAGTGGTGTACGCCTGGCCTCTGTGCGCGGTAGCAGCGGTGGGACAAGTACCAGTCTCCCAGCTAAGGACATGGGACAATGGCCCAGCCCGAGGACGCAGGACGCCGCCCGACCGGGGGAAGGAAGCTGCAGCAGCCGGTCCGGGTGCTGGGAGGCGGGGAGGGCGGACCGCTCAGGAGGTGCGCTGCCGCTTTAAAATAAAGGACCACAAAGACTCCTTGGTGGGGAAATCACGCCTGGCTAATGCGAGTGGGGACGACTTGGGGAGGGGGTTGGGGAAGGTGGGGGCACACGAGCCAACTGTGGCTCACGGCTCCCCCTCTCTCCCTCCTCTCCCCTCCCTCCCCGCCGGGCCGCTTGGGCAGACAAATAACTGAGGAAGGCGAGTCACTCACCGTGGTCTTGACCGGCACGTAGAGCACTTGCTTGGCGCCGCCGCCTCCCCCACGGACCTCATCCGGCTGGCCCAGCTGGAAGCCCTTCGATTTGACCCAGAATTTAAATTTGGCGTTGTCCGTGGAGCTCGACTCGGAGCCGTTGAGGAGCTGGACGATCCGCTCGTATTTTTTACGGGTCACCGTCTTGGTCTTGCCTGAGTCCCCGTAAGTCCTAAGGCACCAGTCCTGGAACTGGCGATACATGTCGCGCTCGCTCTCCATGTTCCCGGTGCCCGGCCGTCGGCCGGATGCTCCCAGCGCACTTCGCACCTGTTCACCCCGGGCTCATGAAAAATGCAGCCCCGGCCAAGATGCAGGGATGTGAGGTCCCGGCCGATGCGGGAGCCTGCCTCGGGTGGGGTGGGGGAGGAACCCGGAGAGGGGAGGAGGGTCCGGTTGGGCACCAGCAATCAATGCCCCATGCCACCAAGTCTGGTTTATTCGTAATTGCAAGGATGTCTCAGACACTCTTCTCGTCCTCCCAGCAATCGGTCTCTTTAATATTGTGTGACCAGGACCATCCCAATAGCATCTGGCCCAGAGATGCTGGGTTTTGAATAATTAAAATCCCATTCCTTGGTTTATTAAAAACCCTAGTATTGATTTGGGGTCGTCCCTCGACGCCTCGCCCCAGGGTTGCGTCCGGGGCAGGGCAGGTGGAGCGCAACGCCGCCTACCCTCGCGCGCCCCAGAAGCTTCCCCAGCCGCTGGCCCTGTGGTCCAGGAACCAGGGCTGCGCCTCTCCCGAAAGCAGTCGCCGGGCCGAGAGCCCGAGAACCCCGAAGGGCACACGGGTCTCTGGGCTCTCCTTCCTCCTGGGTCCTGCTCCGATTCGGTCTCCTCTGCGACAGTCGTTAAGAGACTATAAAAGGGAGAAAGTTCTTACCTGTCATGTTTGTAAGCCTATCAAATCTTGTTTTACGGGTTTAAGAAAAAAAGGTATTTTAAAACAGTTTAAAATGTCATTTCTTTAGATGCATTGGGCATAATTCCAGCCCCACATGTAGGTTCTAGGAGTTAAGTCTCAGAAATTCATAGAAATTTGACCATAGTTCTATAGGATAGACATAGTACCCCAAACAGAAATCCGATCCAGAGAGATGTGGGTAAAGGAAAGCAGGCCGCTGGCGCGGGTCTCCTGGATAATGATGGGGCCCTCAGACAAGACTCCTCTGGTTTCTGCTGAAGTGGGTACAAGACATAGAAGTAAGTTTATGGTACAGATGCTTGAAACCCTTTGGATGAAATTAAAATACAGAGAGAAATCATTTTTCCTTTGCTTGGTCACAGTTTGCAATTCACACAGGAGGTTTCGGTTGTCTATTTTCCCCCTGCCACGTCATGGACACCCCCTCCACTGCTCAGAGTAGCCAAATTTGAGTTCCTCTGGACGATTTTCCCAAGCAAATGAAGTCAGCGGTTCCTCCATTCAGGATTTCCATCCGTTTGTTACAGTGCTGGAAATAGAGGAGTTCCCATCCTCCTCGCGCAGTGGCTGCAGCCGCTCCTCTTTATTCCACTCTGTCGAGGCCCGCGCCTGTCCCAGGGAGCGGCTCTGCCAGGAAGGCGGCCCGACCAGTGCCCGGCGCCTGGTCGGCGTCGGAGCCCACGTTCACTACTCGTCCTCCTCTCCTAGACGAAAGCCCAGAATGGGAACGCGGAGTGTTTGTGCCCACCGCGCTGCAGCTGGTCCCAGCACTTGCAAAATGGTCAGTGGCTCCTGCTCGGCCAGGCTGAGTGTGTGCGTGTGTGTGAGCAAGGGAGTGAGGGTGTGCGGTGTGTGGGGGGTGCGCTGTGTGTGTGCGCGTCTCCGGGAAGGTCTCGCGGCGGCTGGAGCAGGGACTGACAGCCCGGGCGGAGCGCGAGCAGCTCCACACACTAAACCTCTCGCCTCTCCCC